>BMAW01031010.1:14967-30790 GCA_019974015.1 Nephila pilipes | reverse complement strand
TTTTTTTTTTTTAAATTTGAACTTATAAATACAAATATGTTGCTTCAAGTTCAACCCTGAAAGAGTAAATAAAATTTAAATAAGTACATGAAATGTAAAAATTTATTTGTTTGGCAACTTCAACAATAAGTCCACAAATTATCACCACCAAATACATTGAAGGATTCTCAAAATCAATATAATATTCCTGTGAATAATACATCAAAATTTATGTAAATATCTATTAATAAATTAAATTTAACACTGTGCTAATGCTATATTCAAATCTTTTAATAATTACATTCCTCTCCTCATTTTATAATTAACATAAGAAACCATCATGTTGCATAAAATAAATCAGACTGAATTTAAATAAAACATTTTTTAAAAATATATTCCTCCAATATTTTTTAAGACACTGAAATAAAGGGAAAAATTAATATAGTTAAAATTATTACAAGTAAAATAATTAATTACAATCTTGTCCCAAGATGCGATCCCTTTCAGTAGGTGGAAGAAGCTCTTGCCTTTCTCTTGCTGTTATGGGAAATTTTTGCAATAAAGAAAGAACATGTCTACGTGAAGCATTCCCTAAATCAAAAACTGCATCAGCTTGCACAATTGTAGAACCTTCTTTTTTATACACAGTCAGAAATCTGTTTGCTCCTTCCCTGTAAAAAAGAATTTTAAAAAATTCATAGAGAGAGAAAATCGTTGAAATGGAATATAATTCTTATTAAAAGTTTAAAAATAAGATTTTTAAAAATATAATTTCTAACTATCTGCACCCCAGTTTCAACATTCATTCATCAGGAGTGGTTCCACAGACAGCAAGTGCATGAAAGTGATCACTACCTTCCTCATCAAAATGTAAGCTCAGTTCAAGGCTAATCTTTTCATGCTAAATAGCTTCAAAAATAAAGTTAGGAGAGGGAGGTGCCAACTCAAGTGTCATTTTAGTCATTTGATCGAGGCTCAAAATTAGAAGGTCCATCACCAATAGCCCTTGAATAGCTTCTAGTGTGACATTACTAAAACCAATTAATGAATCTTCAAAAATAAAGTGGCTAATCATAACCTGTGATTAGTGGTAGTTAAGTAGTGAGTACATCCAGGTTAAAGCATATATTTTGATTCTAAGGCAGGTGATTAAAATAATATTCCCTCAATTAAACAAAATCTTTACTAAATCTTTTCTGAAAATATATACATACATTCATCATATATATAGTTTTCTCTTATCATTATGAAACATAGACATAATAAATGTGATATAATAAGCATTTTTTTCCTCCTATCTATTGTATTCTAAGACTTTAAAGAAATACTTTATCACATAAGACTAAACTTGCACAAATTCTTTTTCTTGCATGTTATTGCCATTAAAATAGTTTTACATAATCTTAAATATGATCTATCACACTGGCAGTTAAAAAGAATATCTAATGAAATTTAATCTTTACTTATGTGTGCTAAAACTAAAAATGATGTATAATTTTTAAATATATTATATATATAATATACAATTCATCATAATAATGCAAATTGCAAAAATTATATACTAGCATTATAACTTAAATTGTAACATTATCCTTCTTTTTATTCCAAAGGAAATTAAAGAAAAGATTTAAGAGAGAAAAAGATTTAAGTGCTAAAAATTAAAAAATTTAATTTTTCTTCAGAAAATATATTTTTATTTTAATGAAAATTTATTGAAACTTTTTTCTGATACCAATGGAAAATTTCGAAGGATAATTATTAAGTATATAATAATGATAAACAGGGATGTCATATAATAAGATATAAATAAATTAATGAAAAATCTATAAAATCATCTTTGGGAATTTTTGCAAAATTTTTCAGCACCTCAATTTTAGTATTAAACAGTTATTAATGCTCCCATGTAATCTAACAAACCCTTACTATAATAAATATCTTTCACAAAAGTGGTGTGAAGAAATATGACATGACAAATTTTGCACTTGCGAGAATATGAGGTGATGTCTTTTTCATGAAAATTAAGTCAACATTTAGCATTTATTTATATTTGGAATTTTACTGATGAATTAAATTAATTGCCAATTCTTTAAATGTATATGACAAGTTGTCTTCAAATTTCTATATTTTCTTTCTTTAATTATTTTGAAATTACCAAAAAAAATCTTAACTTTATATACACTGAATTAGAAAATGAATGAATGTATTATAAGGTGAACAGGCAACTCAAATTACATGCCAGATGGCACTTTCACCTCTAATACTAGCATTTTCAATAATATTGATATGTTTTTTGAAAATTCATGAAACAATAGCCAACCAATGCATTGAATATATAGTTGTACATAAGAGTATACAATATAATTGCATTAACACATGAAATCTTATACTTTATATTTAATCATTCTTTTATCGATTAGTAATTTTTCCACAAATCACTTTATCCTCATAAATTGAGAAAAGAGTGCAAAAACAACAAACATAATATCAGAAAGGTTATCAGGAACTTTAATGAAGAAATTCAAAAAAATTTTCATTTCTTAAAAAATGCTATTTCTTTTACAATTACTTGAGAACTGGAAAATGTCCTTAAACCTTAGAAGTAATCAAAGTAATGTCCCCCCCCCCCCAATGAGAAGCGAATTTTCATAAAGATAAGAATAACCAGTAGACTGCAAAAATAAATAACATCAGAATGATTATCAGAAATATACAGAAGTCTTACCCTCTACTTTTAGATTTCAGGCCCAAGTTTTGACAATAACGATGTACATATGCCCTCTCAGAAGAGCTTAATGAAGAAGGAAACTCATATTCTATAAATAGAACAAAATGACTGAAATCAGAAAAAGGAGAATAAAAATCATTTAAATTTTAAATAAACTGTGCCTAAAAACTAATATTATTATTAGAATCAGGATTTTTAGTATATATCTGTCATTATACTAACCAAAGAAAGCAAGGACAAAAAATTATAGCTAGGCTATAATTTTTTTAAAGCTTATCTTCCTTGCATAATATTACAAAGAGAATTTGAAGTATTATTTAGAAAGAGTATCTATTTTTACCACATTATATTCTTCTAGAGCAAAACAATATTAATAAGGTGTATTAATGAATTACTTTATATATTTTTTCTTAAGTTGTTTATCAATGTATATAATCTATGTTCTAAAACACCTTTCTAAAAATATACTAATTAAAATGTTATTTAATCAGTTTTTAACACCAAATATTAAGAAGCAAAACACAGTTAAATAGCTTTATTTTACAATTTCATTCAAATATAAGGAAATGATGCATGTCTAGATATATGTCTATATATTTATTTAAAAATAAGACTAGAATACCTACATGTAACCACATAAATACTCTAACTCTTGAAAAATTTTAATAAATATGCAAGTTTTAGGATATAGGTTTGAGCTTCAAAATTACAAACATCATCATATGGCAAAGATGCTTTGAAAACATTGTAGATTGAAAGGTATCATGTTAATGTGATGTAGAACAAGGTATGCTGATTCAAGACTCAAACCTCTGAACTGATTAAGGCTGAAAACTGTTAGGCATATTGGCTATGTTAAAATGATCTTTAAATTTAGTCGAAATAAGCAACAAGAAATGTTCTATAAAATTGACATTAAACTAACCACCAATTCTAATATGTTATGAAATATTAATGCCCAATTAGAGAATCTTAGAATGAATTTTAAAATCAAACTTCAGCATTTCATTGAGGAAATAATCAGTTTTTAAGTGTACTACTCAAATACAATATTAAAGATAACAATTAAAAATTTTAAATCAGTAAAAACATATAATTAATTTTTGAAAATTATAACTATTCTTCACTACAAAATCAACAAAGATAAATGAGTTTACATTTCACAAAATTGAATATTAATATAACCTGAGTTCAAGTGAAGTATCGGGTGCCCCTTAGCAACTTTTGAGAGTGATAACAATTTAAATGTAGTGACTTAAGTTATGATAACCCTTCATTACATATCTCTACAAAGGCGATCTCTTTTTTTAAGTTGATGTTTTCTCCCAAGTCATCAAGGTTCACAAAATACTTCATTTTAACCAAGTAGAACATAATAACTAAAAAAAAAAAAAGATTTACAAAATATTTTCATTTTATCTTTAATAAATTGTTACCTTTCTGTTCCTCATTTTGACGAAAATTTTTGATTGTTACATGAATTGCAATGCGCAGATCTTCTCCTACAGTTGGTTTAGTTTTTCTCGTCATGTTGATATGTGTTGTACCTCGTAATACTTATATATTAAACTATTTAATAAAGAACACTAACACCGATTTTAAATTTGCGTTTCTTCGAAAATTGGCAGACTATTCAATAGTGAGAAAAGAAATACAATAACTTGTTTTGTTTCATATATATATATAAAAATTAAATTTTGAAGTTAAAATATAAAATTGTGTTTATCATTAAGAATACTGTATGTTATCATTTAACCATGGTGTCAAACAAAAAAAAATTAGACATGTGATTTTCTTTTAAAAAAACAATCAAATAGGTTCATTGCTTTCTCAAGACTCAATACCTAGTTTTAAGTCTACTGCTTAATACAGTTTGACACTCTCTGTAAGTTCAGTTCAGTTCAAATGTCTTAATTCAAAAATTTGAATCCTTGGTCACTTTTCCAAACAAAAATTAGCGTAGAAATAAGGCCTGAAAATCATATGTTTCCCCTTTTTTTGCTAGTTTAACTATTAAAGTTTTAATCTACAAAATTAATAACCAACATTGCTAAGAAAAACTTCATTTCTTCACTCAACTTTAAAAACTAAACTGAAACTATATTCAAGTAAACAATGTTTTTTGTTGCCACTTTAAAAAAAAATAATTTAAAAACAATGCATATGTAGCGGAGTATTCGATAGAATGTGGCACGATGGTCTGATCTTTAAAATGATTAACTTAAATTTTCCAAATTATCTCATTAAAATCATCAGTAGTTTTTTGAAAAATAGATCCTTCAAAGTCAGAATTAAAGATAGTTACTCAAGCAAAGGCACAATGGCAGCAAGATTCCCTCAGGGCTCAATTTTAAGTCCTTTTTTTGTATAATTTATTCACATCTGACTTTCCACACCACGCCTTGTCAGTATAGGCCTCTTCTCTGACGACTCTGCTGTGTTAGCACAAGGAGCCAGCCTCAACTATACCATCAAAGCTTTACAAAACTACCTCGATACCCTTGAACTATGGTTAATGGACTGGAGGATCACAATTAATGTCGACAAAACACAAACTATCATCCTCAAAAAATTTGGAAAAATTGAACCAAAATATTAAACTTACAATTTTTTGACAAAAAGATAAACTAGGTCACAGTAGCTCGCTATTTGGGACTTCAGTTAGACTCTAAATTAACTTATAAGCAACATATTAACACATTTCAGAAAAATATTGGAACAAAATTCATCTATGCATCTCTCTTATTAGCAGAAATTCACCACTCTCATTAAAAAACAAAGTGCTATTCTACAAACAAGTTCTTCGACCAATCATCACGAAGGCCGCCCCTGTTTGGGGTTCGGCTGCAACAACAAATAAAAAAAAAAAAAGTCCAAATTATGCAGAACAAGATACTCAGGATCATGACCAACTCACCCTGGTATATCAGAAACTCAGTCTTCCACAATGACCTAAATATTGAACCCATAGATTCTTACATAACTAAACTCTCACGAAACGTTTACACCACCATCCTAAACCATGACAACGAAATAATTAAAGCTCAAACTATTTTCACAGATCCACACTCTAAATTTAACTTTGCTTATAAAACTACCAAATGGTCACTTCCATTAAAACCGCATTAATGTCTTTTCTATTTATTAGTTTTACACAAACTTATATGTTCAGAAAATAGTATCATTCTTTTATATCTTTTATTTCCTCTATCTCATATAGTGTTGATACGGAATGGTATCACTGGTGGGTACTCCTCAGATATTTTTTTTTCGATCATTGCTTTCTAGTTAAATACCAACCGCCGAGTGGCCCATTTGCTGGACTTTTCATTCACAACTTATTCCGTCACACTGAGCAAAAGCGATGACTCGCTGACGCTCATTAACCATCTTATATCTGTGTATATCGCAGAGTGCTTGTTTTTGGGGTACATAACCCTCACTGGCTTTATTCCCCAGAATTTATTATTGATATAAGTTGTTGCTGAACTTTGGATTCTCACTTGCCCAGGAGTTAAATTTAATACATGAAAAATTTAGTGAAATTAATCGAGCAATAGTAAACTATTTTTACAAAAATGCATTAAAATTAAGATTTTAGTATCTGAAAAGTTAAAATTTTTACTTAGTTAAATTTAGTGTTATTATTATAGTGGTGTTGCTTGGAAAAAGCTATTTTATAAGTATTTTAATATTAAAAGATTGGCGGCAGAAGATATTATTATCCTGCCAGCTGGTCCAGTTTGGTGTTTTTGTAGGTTGTCTAGATTTTTCTCTCAAAATTGCGAGAGTGTCTTCTGATTGGTTGTTGTGGAGGTTGGTTATCAATGGATGGGCAGAGGTTCAGGAAAGAGTTTTTTGAAGATGTTTTAGTGAAAAGGTTTAATAATTAATCTATTAAAATTTCTCTAGGTCTATGTAGTAGTCGATTATTTTGTATTGGGGTGTATTTTTTATTGCTTGGATGGTTGTATTTGTGGACGTATCAGTTTTATGGAAGAAATTTTTGGATAACTTTTTAACGTAGGTTTCGAGTGATGGGTATTTAATGGATTTTCTAATATCGTTATTGCGCATATACCAATGGGCTTTTACAATCACTCTGAGGGCTACCTTTTGAGATTTTACGAGGATATCGAGAGTTGAGCTAGCACAGTGGGACCAGACTGGACATGTATAGGTCAAGATTTGTCTTATTATCAGGATGTAGATAAGCAATTTATTACATCTACTTAATGTAGATTTGCGCGAGATAAGAGGATACATAATATAAACTGCAGCTTTATACTGTTTTTTAATTAGTGTTACGGTGTTGTTTAAAAATGAGCTTTTTTTATCCAACGTTACTCCAAGGTATTTTGTGAACCAGGACTAGGGGTTTTTATTATTTCCTAAGCAAATATCTGGTTCTATTTTTCTATAGTTTCTGGAAAAGAAGACGGCCTTTGTCTTGGAAACGTTCAGTGCAATTTTCCAAGTAGAGTACGTTCTTCTAGTTTCTTTAAGTGTGTTTAGTGCGTGGCCTATGGTTGTAGGGTTATAGTATGGTGCTAGTATCGCAGTATTATCTGCATACATGCAGAGAATGGTGTTGTGGTGTATTGGTATGTCTCTCACGTAATTATTGAAAAGGGTCGGAGACAAAAATTCTGCCTTGCAGGACTCCAGCTTCAGTATATCTTGGACTTGAATGAATACCATTTACTGTGACTGAAAAATTTCTGTTATTTAAATAAGAGTTCAATTTTTAAATTAGGTAGGGAGGGTTTTTAAATTTAATGAGTTTGTAGATCAGTCCTGTGTGCCAGACTAGGTCAAAGGATTTCTGGATATCAAGGAATACCGCACCAGTATTTTGTTCTTTATAAAATCATGTTTTGATGTATTCCACCATTCGGAGGAGCTGGTGTGATGTGGACAAGTTTAGAATGAAGCCATGTTGCTCGTGAATTATTATATCGTGTTTTTTCAGGTGTTGCATTAGTCTATGGTGGATGATTCTCTCAGCAATTTTGCTGAGAATTGGTAATAGGGAGATTGACCTGTAGTTTTCTGGTTGAGTAGGATCTTTTCCCTGTTTGAGAATCGGGGTAACTGCAACGGTTTTCCAGGTATCTGGGAAGTGACCGAGATCTAGTATGTTTTGAATTATATTTCTGAGTTGGAAGATACAGAGGTGGTGAAGGTTTTTAACCATTTTATTGGTTATTCCTTCTCTTCCTGGTGCTTTTTCTTAAAATTTGTATGGCTTTGATGTATTGTGCTATTACGAAGGCTAGAAGTGGAGGGAGGGAGGGCACTATGGGAGTTATTTTCATTGGTTAGAAATCCGTGAACGACCTGTGTCACTGTATTATCATGTGGAGGTGTAATAATATTATTTAATTTAAACTGACTCTGTAGAGAGTCAGCAAGTATTTCAGCTTTGTCTGTGTCATTAAGTGCGATATTAGCTGGACCTTTAAGGGAGTATACTGGGATCTCTTTTTTTCTGAAGACTTTGGCCATACCCCATAGAATGCCGCTTTCAGCATCCAGATTTTCGAGCATTTCTTCCCATTCTTTGTTTTTGTGTAAGTGCACTTTTCACCTGATTTCGTTTTGAATTTTGTTTAAAATTTGTTTATTGACAGGGAATCGGGTGAATTGCCATATTTTTCTGGCTTTATTCCGCTTTCTGAATAACTGCCTGAGTTCCCTACCAATAAATGTCTGCTTGTTTGCCTGTATTGGTTTTCAGGTGATCTTATGTGCACTTAAAATGATTTGTGTTAATTCGGCCACCTGAATATCAATTTCCTTCCGCTCTGTGCTTTGGGTAGTGTGAATGTTTGGATTGTGTTTTCTAGAAGTGTTCATCTGAACAATTTCCAGTTTGCTCTAAATTTTGGTTCAGGCATTTGATATTTATTTTTTGAATCAAATTGTAACATCACTGGGTTGTGATCTCTACTCAATTCGGGTGGTGACTGGATTTGGTAGGGCCAATAGAAATTTTTCGTTAGTGCATTATCGATGATGGAGGTGGAGTTAAATCCGTAGCGTGTTGGAGGGGCTAATATTTCTATGTCGTTCTGGTAGGCAAAATTTTTTAATGCATTACCTCTGGATGAAATGTATGTGCATACTCAGCTTGTGTGCTTAGCATTTAGAAAAACAATGCATGGTATTCTTATTCCTACATTACAAAATGCGAAGTTTACGAAATTAAACGCTCTAAAATTACAAATAAAGTTCAGTTTCTGTAGGAAACGTACTTCTCTGCCAAGAGGATTTTTTTTAAAAAAAAAAATATCTTTAATAGGTGTTGTTTTATAAGTCCAGTAGAAAACAGGAACAAGGTAGAGAGGACAAGTAATGCTGTCTTATAGATGGCAAAAAAAGATCTAAAAAGAACATGGAAATGATCATTGCAGGAAATAAGAAAAAAGCAGAGTGGACTAATATTACTCGTTATTTGAGTAGAAACAAAGAAATAGTCGTAAATAAATTTCTGGCCTTTTTTTTCAAAAAAGATTGTTAAGTCAATCGTTCGGTAGACTATTTAGCCGAATAAGTTTATTCTGGGAATAAATCTCGTGTTGGAATGCTAAATATGCATCTCCTGATATTGAAATTGGTGATACATTTTTTTCCATCTAGCATCTAGTAAAATTTGTATCTAGCTCTGTGATTTAACATTTATTTTATATTTTACTACTTTGTCTATTTTAGATTTTTAATGTTTCATTGAAATTGTAGCTTGCGTTATGTGATAACGTATTTCGCTTTTGAAAAGCTATTGTAAGACTTTTTAATTATAGTTTTAGACTATTGTCTAAAATCCCTAACTTGTTATTTGTTTTTGTGTGTATCCTTTTTGCATTTTTGACAATTGGATGAAAACGCTGCTTGGGGCCCCCCCCCCCACACACACACACCTTCGGCATATCGCACAAACTCCGCAAAGCGCTATATATATATAAGTGAAAGAATACAAAAAAACTTAACTTATTTTGCTTATGGATCCAATAAATGTTTTTAAAATTTCATAATGTCATTTTCCCAAACTTAGATCCTTCAATTCCACAAGTTATGAAAATAGGCGCAAGACCTGTTATTGCTTTTATGTCACTCTCTGCTAATCAAACTGAACTTGACTTGTATTAAAAATATTCCCATAATATTAATCCATCGATTTATTGAACCACATCAAAATGAATATTAAAAATGTTTTCTAGTCCTTTTCAAGAATGAAAACTATGATAGGATTTTAGAATATGAGTTTTAATAATCCTACTAGCATGATGTTTTGATTGTATGGTTGTTTCAGATCTCTTAAATTTCCATCTAGATCATTTTAAAATAAATTTAACGAAATTCAGAGTGAAAAAAAAAACAAACTTATATATTGTAATTTATTCGAAGAAACTTCTCAGAAGCTTAAATAAAAAGCACTTAACATTTATAATAAAAGAATATAATTTCCCTTAATATGGCATATTAGAACTCCTCAGAGAGGCTAAATGAAAGAATTTGAAAAAAGTTTTACTATCCCAAGAACTTTTTGCCAAGTATTTTATCTTTCTCCCAAGACACAAACAAATATGAGGATATTGGAGTATTTCATGAACAAAAGGTGAAAAAAATAATAACTGATTTAATATTTACTAGCAATATTTCTTATATTTTTATTAGCAATATTTATTTTGATGCAAGCAAAATTTTAAACTACATCACATTCTATTTTTTTTAACAAAACATTTTTGTGTTTAAACTAGTAAGTAGAATGAAAATTATTAATAATTTTGTTTTTTGCCGTGCATTTAAAAGTAATTACTAAATGAATATTGTGAAAATTTTAAAATATTTAAATTTATGAAAGGAGAACCTTTCCAGATAAAAGAGATAAAAAGTCGTATTATGTTGCTGAATTTTTTTCCTGGTTCACTGGTTAAGGCCCCCGTCTACCGGCAATTTTGATTTCGTGAACGTAATGTTAATTCTATGGAATTTCTGCAATTGTCCTCAAATCTTTATGATTTTATCTATTTCAATGTAAAAAAGTGTACCCTAAAGAATTAATAATAATAATGATAAATAATAAATAATAATAATAACAACAATAATAATAATAGTAAAGAAGAAGATTTTGTGGAATAACATTTCGCTCCGATATTTAGAAATATTTTAACCCTTATTTTAACGATTCGTTTGTGGGTCTTCCAGACTTTAAAAAATATTTTCATAAATCCGGGAGAAAATGTAATTCCGCAGAAACCTTCATTATGCTGTTTCAGATGCACTTTTTTGCATTCAAATATATTAAATAGTAAAGATTTGAGGACTGTAGTAGAAATTTTATAGGATTAACAATACATTCTCTAAATCAAAAGGGCCATTGACGGAAGCCTAAAAGAACCTTTTGTTAACTTCCCTACTTAGAGCCTGTCTCTAGAGGGCGTTCATTTGTAAAGGGAGAGAGTGTGATGTCACACGATCCCCTCAGACGGGACCTGACCGAATCTCCGAGAGGAGCTGTTGTAAACGAGCGGTAGCAAGTAATGTAATAAATATTGTTGTTGTTATACAACCCGATGTGTTTTTTGTCTAAGGACAACCGTGAACTGAAATCTGAGGTGATGATGATTAGTAGCTAGTTTTAGTAATAGAGAGAGAGAGAGAGATAATAGTAGTGAGTATTTAATACTTTTATATGATGTAACACTTTTTATATGCATTTAGAATATTTATAGTTCGCCAGATTTTTACTTATTTCATTTTGTAACTTTTAATAAACCAGATGAGTATTGTGTGTCAGGAATATTTTTGAAGTAGTGTATTAGATGATTTTTCTTCAGTGGTGATGCTTATGTTATAATTTCATCACATTTGTGAAATGCTTTCTGAAGCAATAAACCTGAAATTATACAAGGTTCTATTTATTGCAAGTAAATATTTAAATAATGTTATGTATATTAAGATCAAATGAGATTGATACTTGCTAATCAATGCAAGAGCAAAATGAACATGGTATTCTTTGGGTTTATCCATGTATTGTTTAAAAAATGTTATGTTAATTATATTAATAATTGCATAAATTATGAAATGCACAAGAGGAATATTTAACCTACTGGGGAGGGGATCCAGATCTTTCCTACTTGGAGAAAAAGAGGGTAATGCATTAATTCACTATAACTCGTAATAGACTAGGAAAGAGGTAGAAGAAGCAGTTATATTATAGTTAACTTTTTCATTGCATGTGTTCACTGATGAAAAATTTATTTTCCCATTTCATTGATAAAACAAGTTTGGATACGTATTTTTCTTTTTTTTTTACAAAAATTTCAAATCACTGTGATTTTCTGGCTGCTGTTTCATTCGCAGTGTCCACCAGATTAGTGTTATTGATATTTTTGCATATCGGACATTTTGAATTACTTTTTGATCCAAAGAAAATGCTAGATGATATTTCCATATGTAATTGCATTACATATATTATAATTTCATCACAGTTGTGATAGACTATAAAACTGTGTAAAATGTGTATGGAAAGCAACACAAATTAAAGTTGATTAATTATAATTGTATTTTACTTCAATTATCTAATTTTTAGATAATGACTCTAGAAAATCAGCCTCTTTATGTTTCTCAACTTATTTATTAGCAGCCTAAGGGGATACCTAAGGGGCCTTATTTATTAGCCACCTAAGTGATCCAACTGAAACTATGGTCACCTAAGGGGCCATTGTTTTAGTTGGATCACTTTGGGCATCCAGATCACTTTTCAATTTTTTCACCGTTTGCTTCAGTTTTAATTATATTTATCGTTTCCTTTAATTTTAATATCGCAAAAGTTTACTCTTGCCCATTTCTCGATATTTCATTGTTTACTTCAGTTCTTATATTTAATTGAGTAATTTAATAATAATTATAACAAGTAATATAAAAAAAAATTAAGTCAATTTCTACTTAGGTCAATAAAAAAAAAAGATTTTATTTTAGTTATTTTTTATTAAATAATTACAATTAAAATAAGTATGTATATATATATGACAGAATCACAATATTAAGTGGCAAAAGAAATTTTTTCCTGCAATCTACACGCTTCGTTATTGACGGTATTTATTCCTAAATTTGCATCTTGCTAAATATCTTATATAAGTGAAATTTTTTTCTCCAATACAAAACGAAAATTAATTATTTGAAAATCAAATAAAAAAAAAATTATGCTCCGACGAGATTCCATCCGAAGGCATGAAGATTCTACGCCGACGCTCTACCAACTTTGCCATTGCAAGACAAATGACATAATGGAAGCATTGGCTTGTTTTTAAATTCATTCGGTAAACTAAATGATTGGAATGTAGTTTAGCCCAACCACCCTTGGCGACAGGATTTATTTGGCGGTATTTTGCCAAATGAGGTTACCCTGGTCCCCTTCGCGGACTTAATGTTCAGCTATGAAATCGCGCCAAGTGGTTTGGCTCAACTGCATTTTCGCTAATTTTAATTTAATTAATGAATTAATATACGGAAAAAACTGTATTAACATCAAGTGTCATCCACTACAAGTTTAAAAAAAAGTATTTGAACTTGAGTGAATGAATGAAAAGTATTTTATTGACGATTTAAAATTTGTACAAAATATATATAGGGAGACTGTGAGCTAATAGTAGGAATTTAAAAAAAAGCCCATCTTAGGTGGCTAAATCCGTTCTTTGCAAAACTTTGCATAGAAGATTTTCATTTTTTTCTTAACTATTTTTTTACTTTAGCGAAATTTTGTAATTTTACCAATTTTATATCATATTAGAACAATCGCATTTCGATTGATCACATAGTCGGGTTTTTTTTTTTAATTTAAAAAGATTTTTTTCAGAAATTTAAAATGCAATACAGATTTGAATTGGAATAGGAAAAATAGGTTGGATAACATTTAATGAATAATAATTTTGTCTCTATCTTTGAGATATTTTTATTAAAATTTTCATTCACTGATTAAATTGATCAACTTATCAATCCCTCTTTGGTGGTTGATAATACGTTATAATTAGTAACTGTTTTTTCTGTATGATCATATAAAAAAAATTTATGTTCTATAATGTTATTAACGTTTTTTTTTTTTTTTTTTTTTTTTTTTTGTGTGTTTACCAAATTAAAAAAAGAAATTTAATCTTTTAGTCACCATCCTCAATTTCTATTCCATCCAGAAATATGGAATTCTTAACTCAGAAGGCTGGAGATCTCTTGACTTGGTTCTTGATCTGGCTGTGGAAACTTGATTGTGAAGAAGGCAGCATATATATAATGTTTATCAATAAATGCTATTAAAAACAGGTTTCTTATAATTTTTTTTCATATTACAATGTGGATTCTTTTTACAATGAATATTGTAATCATTCTTATATATATATCATTGTTACTAAAAGAAAACCATACGTGTACTAATCATAATTATCATAATAAAAGTAATTTCATTACTGTTTGCCATTTTTACAAAAAAAAAGTAAGCATTGTCCCATATAATCAGTAAAATATTTTACTGATTACTACTAACATGAGAAATTTGTATGAAAAAAGTTGAATGCAGAATATGATATATTATTTCAAAAAAAAAAAAAAAAAATGTATGGAATTTTCCGATTTTTCTAAATTTATCCATTAAAAGTATATAATATAGATAATAACAGAATTTATTCTAGAAAAAAAAATCATTGTAGTGTTTTTTTTAAATTCACTGAAAAGTGGTCGAAACATTCTACGGGTTACAATGGAGGAGAGAATATGGTAAGAGAGACGTTGACTCCCACTTATACCAAACTCGGATGTTATAAATTTGAATCGAATAGAATTAACATAACTTAATATCTTCCATATTATAGAAATGAGTAAGGGATCAAACAGAGATGAGACCGTTTTCCGTGGGGAAAAAAAGTAGAATAGCATTATTATCTTTTAGCAAAATCTTATGTGGTCGAGTCCCGATTTCCGGGAAAGGAAGGCTAGAAAACATACACCTCACATGCTTTCTTTTATATTTTTCTTTTAATAAACATTACACTAAAAAATTTTTGATTGTTACTATCTCTTAGTTCAACTGTTGTATTACTTTTATCTAATCCTCAGACAAAGAACAGACCTGATTGTTTAACAATAATAATTTTATTATTTACTATACTTGTCTCGTTACTTTGCGATTCATATTCTAAAAGGTAAACCCACTGTGTCCGAGGTAGCCTTGTGGTCAAGGCCACGGACTCGCGGGTGGCGGTTTTTGTCGAGTCTCGGGTTCGGGCTTTGATGACATTAAAGACGCGCAGTGTAGCCGCGGCTGATGCCCGAAATCTGTCGGGACTATATGTCCTCCTGCAGACGTAGTGTGGAAGTTAGCAGAGGTGGTGCCAGCTCAGATATCGTCTTCGACACTTGACCGAGGTTCAAAAGTACGCCTATAGCCCTCATGTTATTTCCAGTGCGACGTTTATAAAATCAAGCCATATTGTTCGCTTGCGTACACACTGACACTGAGGGAGTCTTGTGAGTGACGATCACCCTCTCAGGCGGGCATTAGAGATAACAGGAGCAAACAAATTCTGTACATAAATTTTCTGTGGGTAATTTTTTTCTTTTTTTTTTTCAAAAAAAAAAACTATTTTATACTATTTAGTTTTATTATTATCTAGTTAAAATTTATTATTATCTAGTTTTGTCTAAGTGCAGCTTTTATCTTCACCTTTGAAAACTGGAAAACGAAGTGTGTTCCTAATTTATTAAATTCTCCCTTTCATTTTTCAGACCTAAAATTAACTAGATCATATTTAAAAAAAACCAAAATAATATTTTTAAAAACCGCGAATTGAAGTTTGGGAAATAAAATGAAAAAGACCACAGAAAATATCTAATTTTTACAAACGAAAATATACTTTTAGTTTCATATGAAAATGAATCAAATTAAATTAGCGTTATATCTTTATATATATATATATATATATATATAACACATCGATCAATAACTCCCGAGTCTAACGTTGAAAACATTTTTTTTGCAAAATTTTTTGTTATTCATCAACATAACACCTTTTGTTAATCACCTTTTAGGGTGATACAATCGTTCCAACGCTTTTCCAAATCTTCCCC
>BMAW01030996.1:20401-34528 GCA_019974015.1 Nephila pilipes | reverse complement strand
CTCAGCAAAAATTATCAGGTTTTGAAAAAAATTACCAATCTTTTTCGTTTTGGATAAATTACAAGATTTCATTGATTGATAGGTTTTATTAACGTCGCACTAGAAGCAAGATGATGGCAATTGGCGATGAACCTCGTAATTTTGAACCTTGGTCTAGTGACGAGGATGACACCTGAGCTGGCACCCTTCTCTCTAAACTTCCACATTTTGGCACCCTTCTTTGTCCCGGGAGAACTTTGAGCATCAACAAATTTAACGTGCATCAGCCCCGTCTGCACGGGGTTTTTTAGAGGCATCAGGGCTCAAATCCCCGATTCGACGAAAACCGCCGGTCGTGAGTCCGTGACCATGACCACTAAGCTACTGTGACCGAATTACTGGATAACTCTGTACTACTATTACATAGTATTTTGCGGCCACTATAGACGAGCCATCATTTTTTTCGCGAAGTTATGGGTTCGAGTCCTGGTACCACAGAAGTTCCAACGTGCAGCTGGCCGGATACATGTTAAATTTGTTGAGGCTCTAAGTCTTCCTATTGATCCGGTGTGTAAGTTTGGAGAAGTAGTTACCAACTCAGAAGTGAATCGAAGATCAAAAAATTACGAGGTTCTACGCCAATATCCCTCCTATTGCTTATAAGTGTGACGTTAACAGGCATTCAATGCATACTAATTTAAGTAACGAAAATTTTTTCCATACATTTTTATGCTAAGGCAGGGGTCGCCAAACGTTTTTGATCATCGCTCCCTATATAATTTTTCGAAATCTCCATAGACCCCCACAAAGGTAATTTTCAGGTAATTAAAATAAAACTATATATTAGTCTAAATATTTAATAAATCAGAAACAGTAAGTAAAGTAGCTACAGATTTTTTACTTCTTAATGAGATGAGTGTGCCTGGTGTTTCTTGGCAAGGTTCGCTATATTGGGTTCGAAATTAGTCAATTTTAACCGTAAATCCCCTCGAAGCTCCACATTTAATTTATTTCTGTTTTTAGTTAAAATTGAATTAACGTGACTGAAACCGGCTTCAACCATATACGAACTTGGAAACGCCAGCATAAATGGCTGAGCCATTTCGTAAAGTTTCACATATTTTTGGTCACAAGGTCGTAAAGATTCGTAAAGTTTCACAAACTGGTCACAAGGTCAAGTTGTGACGTCACAGTATACATACGAAAACACATAAGGAAAAAAGGGGCAGATTGTTTTCTGATTTATTATTTTATTTTCTATAAAGAATATAATATTAAGTCAATTATAAAAATATTTTAAATTTTTACGTACGCAGTTAGGTATGTGTGATTTGCGTATTAAGAACTGTTTTTCCTTCGAGTCCCAATAGACCCCCATTCGACCCCTTGGGTCAGATAGACCCCTACTGTTGTTAAATAGACCCCTAGGGGTCTATATAGACCACTTTGGCGACCCCTGTGCTAAGGGAATGCAGAATTTTAACTCATTGTTGCCTAGAATATGAAGAAAAATGCATCATTCAAAATCTGCGAAGAAATCGCATAAAGTTGAACCAATGAATATATATATATATATATATATATATATATATATATATGTGTGTGTGTGTGTGTGTGTGAGTGATAGTTTAATGATTTCGAATACTTTTTGATTCTATGAGAGATTCGAAATATTTAGACTTTTTCCTGAAACAGCCTTCAAGAGAATAATCAAAAAATACATTTTGCAATAAAAAATAATATATACATTTGAAAGCACGTTCATTTGTTCCCTCGTCTGTTTGCATGCTTGCTTCTTTTGATTGTTGATTTGTTGGTTTGCTTGTTTTGATAGTTCGTCCGTTTTATTTGCTTGCTTGTTTGTCACTCGAATCCATTGGGTAAATTGTTTCACTCTGATTTTCAAAGAATGGTTTGCTAAGGTGCCGTAAGCACATTTCCGCCAAAAAATATTGTTTTGAAATTTATTTTTGGTGCTATTTTCCGACACCCTTCTTTAGATGCGACAGTTCTTTCCCCAAAAGATTCCTATTTCTCCAAACGTTGAAACTTTTATCATTTTTGACGGAATTTGATTTTTTCGAAATGGATTAAAAATCAATGGAGCCACTTTAGTTTTTATTCCTAGCTAAAACTAATATAAAACTGAATGTTTAATTGTCGGATTGTTACTTCTTTATACAAGTCCACAACTTCTTGATCATACCATCCAAAAAAATGCTGGGGATATTTTAATGATTTAAACAATGAACAAGGGGGGGGATATCAACGAGTGGATTTTATATAATATAATTTTTAACTGCCCATCCAACGAGAGAATTTTCGCGTTTTTATTTCTCCATTAAGGAAGATTACCGCTAAGCTAAGCATATATCTATGACGCATATTACGTCATTCCCGCGACTGCTAAGTTTATTTTTGCTTCTGATAATTTAATCAACATGGAAGCACCATTTTCTCTCGCCGGGCGACGTATTCAGGAGCACCTACAGCACGTAAAAATGTAATTGAAACGCATCGCTGTGCCTGAAGAACTGTAAACACAGATTGCTTCAATGCCAAAGTATCGCGTTGGCTGGTCGACTTTGAAAACAATGAACCATTCCATAACGTACAATGTTTTCAACCTCTTAACGCGACTATTTTATGCTTCCAGATGATAGTAGATAATGGTGGGTAGAGCATTGAATATTTTTTTTTTGTCAACATGAGATTATTAAATTTTGCAGCCGTGTGTTAAGTTGTGATTAAAACCATTATATGCCATCTAGTAATGATGTTCGGAACCAACTATTTTTGTTCTAGATAAAGTTCCTATCATTCCATTATGCCATTCTTCAAATTTCACGAAATTCTGTGCTTCAGACTGCTTGCAAATTTCAAGTTTAATTATGGACACAGGGTATGTAAATTTTCAAAACTACTAAATGGCCAGTTCTTTGAGTTATGAAGTTATCAAATATCCGTATGGCTGAAGAAATTACTTATGAATAGTCAATGAGTTATTTAATTGCTTTTTTTAAAAATAAGCTGTAGCATTTCTTGCAGTTCTTTGCTTTATTTTAATCCACAAAAAAGTCGTATGCAATTCGTCTAGATTTGCTGTTCAATCGCGGCATATATATTCTATATATTTTCAAGTTTATAATGATTTGTTTATTTACGGTGAAATTGGGTAAGCTATTGGCACACACACAAGTTTTATTATTATTTTTTTTTTGGGGGGGGAACAAACTACGAAAAATACATGCCGATCATTTACAATCGAAGGTATTCTTGACAAGGAAGGGTTGAAAGAAGACACAATCGTTAATCGTTTTTGGTCGGCGGCAATTTCCCCTTGATAGAGGGCTTCGTGTCTCTTTGTGGCTTCTGAGAAAGAATGAAGTAACGAAATGGACTGTAAACTGAAACATTCTGATGATTGTGTACTTCCCTTCGTTTTTAAGTGAAAGATAGAGTAATGAAGATCAAAAGGATGAGTTTTCTCCGCTCATCTCCCGCAACTGCAGTTTATTCACTCCGATGACTTCATTCATATCTTTTTGTTGTAACCGAGCGGAATGCGTAGATAATGCTTTAAAACGGAATTAATTCTCTCTCCTCAGATTAGCAGTCTAACAAAGTACAATTAATTTGTTACATGTTTTAAAATGTAGAAAGAAAAGGGCATTCACCGCATTGACAACATTTGCAAACAATTGCTTAAACGTTTTGCGTTTCTGTTTATATCGTGAGACAATATGTATACGTACTTAATTTTATTTTGATTTTTAATCCCTACATTTATGGATTTGTTAATAAATATATGTTTGTTTAATGTTATAACATAAATAATAAATATATGTTATGTAATAAATGTAGGATTTTCCATCTAATTATTAAACAATTCATTTTTATTTTTTCAATCTACTGTAAAACCAGTTCCTCCAATACTCAATAGATGTCGCCACGAGTCAGAGTCATGTGATAATCTCATGCAGCGCCACCTATCCCAGAACAAAACTGAGTGACACTTCGTTTTCGCTCTCTCTTTCCGCCACTTTTTCCGCTTCTTTTCTCCTTCGCTACCCACTTCGGAAGTAAACTTCAAACCCCGAGCGCGTTCCAGCGCCCAGCGCCAATATGGGTTAAATGAGGCAGCCATCTATCCGTCTCGGAAGAACTGTTTACTACCTGTGTATATATCATAGTGTAAATACTTTTCACTCTTCATCATCTCTCCTAATAAACAAGTAAAGCTACTGCAAGCTTCATCCTTGAATATCATCAACAACATTACCTGGAATCCGAAACTACCCACCTAGACAACCAGCCCTTTGCGTTAGAGCAAACCATCGTAGATTCGGCATGAACAATCTCAATCACCCCACTGTCTACATAAATATATGATAATAATAAATATATGTTTGTTTAATGTTTGACTGTTAAATATATAGAGTAGTTAAATGTATCAATGCTATATAAATGTTATATTGTTAATTGTAAAAAAAAACATTAAATGTATAAATGTTAAAAGCATATTTCTTAAATCTAAAGGCGTTAAATGTATGAATGTTAAATGTATAATTACTATGACTGTTAATTATTATAATATAAATTATATAAACATTAAATATATAAATAAATTGTATACAAATGTTAAATGTATTATGCAGATAATTGTTCTAAAGTTTAATGTTAAAAATATAATTGCTAAGAGTTTAAATGTTAAATGCATCAATTTTAAACATTAATTTAAATGCTAAATAATGATGCAAGCATTTTAGCCTTAATTATATAACCCTGAAATGTATAAATATTAAATGTATAAATGTTAAACACAACTAAATTTTAATACAGTAGTTTTTTAATGGAATAATTTTTGGATTTCATCTTACGTGGTTTTTGGATATTATAGAAAGCATGCCTCTTTCTGCAAATTTTATTATTTTTGCACAGTTTTTCTATGAACGAAATGAACATCTTGTAAAAAATCAGTTAAGTGTACAATAATTTTTAATATTAAATGTTTTAAATACTAGGAAAGAGAAGAGCTACTAAAACTCCTTTAATTTCTTAATTGATTAAAATATTTTCGTTTTTTGGATTGTTTTTCGGACATAAAACTGCAAGTTAATAAACAAAAGCTAAATTACAATCAATGTTTCGGTTTAAAGAAGATTTGATTTAGTTTCTAAATTTCTTCTAATTTTTTAAGCGATTGCGTTTTGAAAACTAATATTGAAAAACTCGGGACTCAAACTTTAAATTCTGAAAAGATATGTAAAATTTGAAAAGAAACAGAAAAAAAAATTATAGCTGTAAATACTTTTCTCTAATATTTTACAATATCGCTAGCAAGAAGGCAGTTTCAAGTCTTGGTTTCTCTTTTTAATGGGATTTCTTCAACCCACATTGTAACTTTGTCTGCGTCAAAACTTTAAAAGCTTTTTTCTCATATTTTAAGGCGCTCAATTGAGTTGAAATTTTTCTCTTCACGATTATTTTGGACGACAATACGATGATTTAATTATAATTAATAAAAAGTTAATTGATTAAAACTAATTATTTAAAGAATTAAGTTTTACGCCAAGTTTCTCGATAAGTCGCCAAATTTCCACCTTCAAGACAGGTGAATGTTATTTAAAATTTAAGTAATTTTTACCGGTGCTATTTCATGTATTTGCTTACTTCTTATGTGTACTTTTAGATACACACACATACGCACGCACACACACACGTGATATAATACCTCAAGTTTTAATATTTCAAACGGATCTGGTAATATTATTATTTATAATTCAATTTTGAATATTTGATTCTGGCAATGAAACTTCTCATTCTATTTCTTATACTTTTACAACGAATTCGGTTGTTAATATGAAACGGAAGAAGGAGTTTTAGTTTCGATCCGTTTGATTGTATTATTAATATTATCGCAAAGCCGATTTTAAATGTAGATACTTTTCAAGTACTTATTATATTTGTTTCTTAATTTATAAAAAATGTGTAACTACTTTTATTAGGCATGGATATTTTTTCATGTGAATTTCGTTTCATTCTCAATTCGATTTCGACCTTGTATTTTGAAAGAAGTATGATGAAATTAATTTCAAAAAATGTCGTAAGCACCAGCTACTTTGTTCTTAAAGTATCTAAATTACTGGTTCACAACAAAAGCCTTTAACAAAGAGAAAAATCTCCTCTTTTTCAGAAGTTGATTAACACTGACAAAAATTTAATTAGTGAAAGGATGTCACGGAAATAATTTACGAGCTTTTAACTAACATCATCACCGCCATTTCTTAAGAGAAGTTAATAAATCAGGAGTAATTGTATAACTTCATTATAGAAGAAAAAATTAAGTTAAGGAAAAAATAATTCCTGAGTGTGCAAGCATTATTCTTGTTCGATAATAATGATGAACTGTTTATGTCTTGATGGAAATCAGATTAATTTGTACATTTTACTTGAAAGCCCTTTTCCAAACTTAATAATAAAAAAAAAGAACTTATGGTGCTATCATTTAATATGAGAAATACGATTGAACAGCATTTTAGACAATGCTCTTCTTTCTACGATTCTAATTTATTAAATCCGATAAGAATCTAATTTTAAGGGAATAGTTAAAATGACAAAACTAAACTCATAGTTAAAATAAAGTAAGCTTCGTCCTTTTTTTTCACAAGAAAAATTTGCATGAAAAGTAAACCTAACTACATACTTTGCATTATTTTTCAATATAGTCGCCATTAACATTGATACATTTGTCGTAGCATGCAATAAGTCTGAAGAAACCACTCCGGTAAAACTCGGTACCCTACGATTCAAGAAACTATTGCACAATCTGCTCCACCTCGGTATTGTTTCGGATGGACCTGAGCACTCCTAATACGCAGTGTGGATGTCACGTCTGACACCTTTATGCGCCTGTACACTAACACCATGTCTTGTACTCTTAGCAGCGTTGTTTTCATTCGTAGATGTGGATGGACGCTCACTTCGATCTTCATCCTCCACTCTCTGCCTTTCTTCACTGAACATGCAATACCTACTTCCAACCATTTGGCGAGATACGACATTGTTCACACGGTCTGTTGGCATTCATGGATGACTAGTTCCGCATGCCTATTCGTAGCGCAAGCACGCCCTTTCACTGCCGATCATGTTGTCAGTCAAGTCTCGGGCACGATAGTCTGCGGTTACTCTCTTTTCTTCGTCTCTTTTCGCATACGTTATTCTTCCTTCACCTATGCTACTTCCCTCGTTGAGCCATCATTAGGTGTGGATTCGTGAGGTGGTTGTTTGTTTCACCTGCTGTACCATGTGCTCTTCCAAAAAATGACTTAACTTATGTTCGGAACATCATTTGTATTACTATGCATTGTACGATAAGAAGCAATCTTTTTTGGACATGTACAACTTATTGTTTTTGTTTTTGAAAAATAGGTTTTAAGATAGTAGATTACACCCAAAACAAATGCTATCATTTTTTTATATAAGCAATATAAATTTAAAAAAAATTAGTCTAGATTTGTGTGATATACCCGTAGAGGATTACCCATGCCAAAACATAGCTCGTTATGGGGGCAATTAATCCAGATAAGTAAACTTTTGCTCGTAAGGAAATGTATAAGAATACAGAGTACTTAAGCAATATCTTTTTGGCAGGAAAAAATTCTTATCAAACAAAATTAGTGTAAATTTACATCTGTTATGATGGTCATGAGTAAACGGAAAGATGCCTCAAATGTATAAAAATAATTATAAACATTATAAAAAGAGAAAACGAATTTTGTAAAAATATTTACCTGCGGCCGAGTTATCCTAGTGGTAATAGTCACGGATTCGCAGCCGAAGTTGTTTTCTTGAGTTGTATGTTCGATGCCTGATGCCGCTAAACAATCTTCGTGTAACGGAGCTGATGCTCGTTAAATTTCGGCCAGATCTCAAGTCCTCACTTTGGCGCGATGTAGAAGTTAGGTGAGGGAAGTGCCAGCTCAGATGTCGTCCTTGTCACTTGACCGACATTCAAAATAACGAGGTTTGTCGCCAATAACCCTCGTATTGCTTCTCGCTGCAATTTTAATAAGAATAACTTTACAATCACATGACATTCCCCAAGGAAATGTTCTCAGCTGTTCGAAACACAGTGAAGTCACGTAGGGATTTATTTCTTTATTTTTCATCTAAGTCAATTATTATTTGAAGCTAAATAGATTGAACCTTCGAAAGCTAAGTTTGAAAGTTAATTTCGGATCACAGTTACCATCCCCCTTCGAACAAGATCGGTGACAAATCTCGTTTGCCGGTAGATGGAGTGGGTGTGGATCTGAGCTATTAGGAAACTAATGTTCCATGAGTTCTTTATCCTTTGGAAGAAACCCAACTTTCCTAGAAGAGAAAGTGAACGAGTAAAAGTTCAAATCTTTATTTTCTTTCAAATGATAGACTTCTCCTCCCCTCTTTTTTCTCTCCTCCTCGACTAAACTAACATTTTACAACTGTAGAGTGAGCCGGAGTTTCCCTGAATAAGTTTTTTATTTAACTTATTTAGTTTGGTTTTTGTTCTCTCGATTGGAATGTATCCCCCCCCCCGGGGGCGGAGGGGGGTTATAGGGTAGAAACAGATGAACGAATGCGAAAAGTGCAAACATTATTGTACATTTCCAAATATCGCTGTTGTCTGATCATACCATTTAATTAAATTTAGGTTTATTATTAGTTAAGTACGATCAGTTGTTGATTCATAGATTATTTGTTTGCATCGTACTGACAATCAATACATGGACTACCGGAGACGAGTTTCTGTTTAAATTTCTAGCCATGGACAAGTAATGAAGACGACCCTACTCTCCGAAATTCCACACCACACCATTTAGAAAATTTTGAGCCTCAGCAGATTGACGAACATCAGCCCGCATACTACTTATCAATCATGAATACATTTGACGAAATATTTGACCTTTTTAAAATGCTTTGATGCTGCAATTTAATTAGATATCCTAATGAATGTTTATGTAATTATGGCAACTAATATTTACTCTCCACTCTTCTCCACTGTTTTTTTTCATTTTGCGCAAGAATTTAGAATTTTTAAACACACACACACACACTTGGCATCAGGGTTCGAACCTACGACTCAACGAAATGCCACCCGTAAGTCCGCGACATGATCACTAGTCTACTACAGCCCCAATATTCAAAAGGGAGAGAGAGAGAGAGAGAGAGAGAGAGATCTGTAATTCACTGCCTACCATTCGTTGTCACTAACCTACCACGGCCCCAATACTTTACACAGAGAGAAAGAGATCTCTCCAATTCATTGTGGGGGAAGTTTTCCCTAAAAGTAGATTTTGTTACTCACCAACGTTATGTGATAAAAGTATGCTAGAATAAAAGTTTATTGTTAATTACGTTCCTTTTATTTTAATCCGTGTGGTGACCGGGAATAACAGAATAGTCCCACTGTAGTCACGCATGTCATAAGAGGCGACTAAAATGGGTACCCAGGGTCTGGGGGTATAGCCGGGTACTCTACCCCTGGGTATTATATCAGGGGACCTCATCGGCTTACCTTTTTTGGGAAGGTGCGGGCATCATGATTCCGAGGCCCCCTGGTGATTTTTTTCTTTCCCATGGGGGTTTACTGTCTTAAGTAAATATGGGTTATGGGCCCTCGGGATGCCCTAGTAATACTTCTCTATTTTAGACCATCCTTCTTGTCAAACTTTAAACCTTTTTTTCCATTTTCTTCAAACGTCTTGTCCACAGTTACATCTTGTTTGGCGTAGCATAGCCACATTTGATTCTTGCGTCAATAAACTTCTTTTTCACACATTTCCTTTAATTGTCTGAAATTTAGTAACAAAAAGATGATTAAGAGCGAAAGTAAGGATTAAATTTGGGTTGTGAGTAAAAGTGAAGCGACAAAGTTATTAGCTGAGAAATTTTATTGAGACGTGGATGTGAAAGATATATAAAAAATAGTAAAAAAGGGAATATGTTTCTGTGTGGGTCTACAGCTCAAACATTTTTGTATAGTTTAATGTCTTATAAAATATTTTTAGGAAATTACGAGACGTAGAATATTATTAATTCACTCGTTGTTTCATTTTCTTCCTTTGGCGAATTTATTGTTTTAGTCATTATTATATTTATGTAATAAACACTGAAAGACTATTTTTAAAAATGCTACCTATGCAAGTTTTAGCAATAAGATTATGAAGATTAATGTTATGAAGGAAAATAAGAGAAAAATCTGGTTTCATTTACAGTTGTTTATTTAGTGAGTTAGTCTTTCTTCTAAAATCCTGTATATTCTAGACAATAAGAGTTAATAATTGAGAGGTCTTTTGGTCTCCCTGTTAATGCACTTCACACAAACCATTTAAAACGCTTTTTCAAATATTCCATGAATTATCTTCCATTTATATCTGCTACAAAGTAATGGTCAAACCCTGCAATTATTCCCCCACCTGAAGAATGAATTTCATCTCCTACGCGCATTGTGCCTCTGCTTGAGAGTTCTTTCGGGGACAAAAGATCTTTTTCCTCACCAGAATCGAGTAATCCTTGAGGAACATCGAAAAAAATATATCTTTGATTCGAAAATCCCTTTCACGACAGTTTTATTCGAATAATTGATGCATTGTCCTTTTCTATCTCCAATGATCTCCCACTGTTGGACAGATCTCTTGCAGAGGGTCTTCCTTTGGAATGTCTTAATGACTTCGATTATTCGGTATATAATGTTCTTTAAGGAGTGGTATTAGAAGAAAAGGATCGAATCATTTATTTCGAATTGAGAATACTTAGTTATGTTGTTATTTGGGGTAAATTAATTTACTTCCCTATTTGTTTCCAAAGACTTTGTTTCACATTTTTATCGCTTAACGGTTGTTCATGATAAGTGGTCTGTGAAAATGGTTACGTGTACGTGCGTGCATGCGTGTATGATGATTTCGAATGAAAAAACCTCTAGACCACCGTCAATAGAAAATAAACAAACACGCAAAGATTCAAATTAAATATGTCATTTAGCATTCATTTATTACTCTTCAGAATGAGTTATTTGTGGCAACAGCATTCTCGATCTCTTTTCTTCAGTTAGAAATATTGGCAAACTAGTGGTCATGGTCAAAAGCTCACGGTCAGCGTAGTTTTCGTCGAATTTGGAATTCGAGTCCTGATGTAACTAATGATTGACCGTGTAGCGAAGATGTTGCTCATCAAATCTGTCGAGGCTACAAGTCCTTCCAATATTAGATAGAATGTGGTGCCAGTTCAAGTGTCCTCCTCTTCACTTAAGTGAGGATTATAATTACGAGGTCCGTCGCACGTGGAAGCAACGCAAAGCTGGACTATCAATCAAAAAATCAAACTGAATGAACGAAACACGTCTGGAGATGGTTAGCGACACAGAGAGGTACGGTTAAAGCAGTTTGAAGGGGTGGGAGTGATATCTAGAGGGACCAAGCCCTCTAGTGATCATTTTATTACCGGAATGGCCGGCCGCGGTAGCCTAGTGATTAAGACATCGGACTCGCGGCAGTCAGTTTTCGTTGAGTCTCGGGTTCAAGCCGTGACACCAAAAGATCCGCTATGTCTCTGGGACTAATGTCCATTGAATCTGTCGAGGTTCAAAACCCTCCCCTTGGTGTGGAAGTTAGGAGAGGATGGAAGCTCATTTATCGCCCTCGTCACTTGATTGAGGCTCAAAATTAGTCACCAATAGCCCTCGTGTTGCTTCTAGTGCGACGTTAATAAAAACAAACCAAACTATCGAAATGATCTTACTCTACTAAACAGACGATTAGAAACAAACCGTGTTCAATACACTTCATTGATTTATGAAACATATTTAGACCGTTCTGTTACTTTTACGTACAGTGACTAATTTAAATGCTTCAGATTATATAATGTGCTTCAGATCGAATATCTCTGGCCTCTTTTCTTTGTCAGTTCTTTGTTTAAACCATGCATATGCTGACTGTATCTTTCCGAATCGAGCTTTTAGTTAGGTTTCAAAAGTTCGAAATGCATTGGTACTTGGACGTCCACCCTATGCACAGCGTTCTCTTATTCAAGTTCAATCTGGATTTAGAGTTGTAGGGGACAGATAATCCACGCGGCAAGTGCTCTCTTTTCCTTACTATGTATTCGAAAATAATCCATTTTCTAGTTATCATCTGGTTCAAAATGGGTTTGTTTTCGTTCCGAGCAAACAGAGATGTGCATAGGATGATTCAATGAAGCAATTTTTTCTCACTTAACTCACGAGGCAACCATCTGGGATGTTTGCAGATCAATCCCAGTAATGACGGAAATTATATTGTACTATGACTATTATTAAAAGTATTATTTTCTTTCACTTCACCAACGGACATAACTTTTCAGTTAACCTAATATATGTATTTACATTTTTATACAACAAGGAAACAAAACTTTTGGACATGCGCGGTGCGTTGGGTTAAGATCGGAGATGTTTTTATGCAACTCCTTCTCTCCGGAACGGTTTTTCAATAAAAGCGCGGGAAGCTGCGCTATAATCAGAAATTATTCAATAACACCTTCCGGCAGGAAGATTTTCTCATAGAAAAGTGGTAGTTGTGTTAAGACCAGAGCTTTCACAGAGAACACCCTTCCTCTCGAAGGGATAACACCCCGTCTCTTAACAGATGGCAAGACTTGTTTTTTTGCGCAAAAGGAATGCACCAAACACAATAATTCATCGCCGATAGTAGCCAGATACTAAACTATTCAAGCGTTTTTAATTCCCATATTTGCTATCACTGTATAGATCTGGAATAATGCAAATGTATTTACGTAATATATAATCACAGAATATGGCGGCTTTGAAATTTGTTATTTATGTTCTACGTTTTTACCACGAAATTACTAGCTTTTTAACGGTATTGAAATTTGAATTCTTTTGAATTAAAATAATAATTGTTGTTCGATGAGATTAATTCCTTTTTCAAGCATCTCAGAATAATATAAAAATCTATTGCTGCCAGCAGAATTCCTTTAGAGGTAGAGTTTGTGACTTTTCCCGCCTGAAGGAATTTCACGATTGGCATAAATATTCAGGGACTCTTCCGCGCAGAAATTCGAAGGCAGAATAAAATACTTATCTCAGACAATCGACTGCTCTTATTCGAATGGCTTCCGAGGAATAAATTCCTATTAATTAAGAACGCAAGCGAGCATTCAATTATCTCTTGCATTGATCGATCGGCTGGCTCTTAAGAACGAATTCGCTTTTCTAGGAATCGAATGAAGAGAAGAACAACACGGCTGTACTTTGAAAATTATTACTTCTAAGGAATGTTCTCGAAATCTTCTTGTTTTAAAAAGCTAACATTTGTCGGTATTAACAAGCAGGAAGCTGGAAGAAAGACTTGGGCAAATAGTTTAAGTTATATTTGCTTAAAAACAATTTTGCTTTTAAAGTACAATATTCTTTTTTGAATTCCTGGTATAAAACTCACAAAAAAAAATAAAGTATTTTCTTAAACTTCGTTTAAAGCATTATCTTTAATTTTTATGGGAAAAAAACCTAGCAAAAAACGTACTGTTGTAAATAGGGCTACACTGGAATGAATTTGTAAGACAATTAAAAAGTTACAATTTTCACAAATGTTTTTCAAAATATTCAAATTAAAATGTAATCCCTCCAACATCATTGTGACTAAACGACGCCTTGAAAACGGTGCAGAAAATCTCATAGTGAGTTCGCAATAGTGAAAACCTCGAGTTCGAGCCCTGTTTCCACTAAACGGACGTCATGCAACAAAGTAGTTAAATGAACTGGGGCTCAAAGCCCTCTCTTTGAAATGATGTGGAAAGTAGGCAGTAGAGGCACCATATCACACGTCGATCTTGTCATTTGACCATAGTTGAAAAGTACGAGGTCTAACGCCAGCAACCCTGCCGATGCTTTTGAGTGGAACGTTAAAAAAACGGTCAACAAATCAACCAGTCATCATTTCGTACCTCAAGTCTATAATGAAACTAAGACTTGAACATAGCCAGCCAAGATCCCTCGAAAAATTAAGGGAAAATGATAAAATATTAAATTGAATAATTAATAATTAAAATTAGTAATTAAAATTAAATTAATAATTAAAAATAATAATTAAAATTAAATTAATAATTAAAATT
>BMAW01030996.1:0-20391 GCA_019974015.1 Nephila pilipes | reverse complement strand
ATTAATAATTAAAAATAATAATTAAAATTAAATTAATAATTAAAATTGAAGCAAACGATGAAAAAATTGAAAAGTGATCTGATTCGTTAAAAGTGATCTAACTAAAACAATAACCCCTTGAGTGGCTAAAAAGTGAGCAACACAAGGGAATTAAATTGATATCTTATCAATTGCTGTTCGTGTTTTTAATTCGTTACTTTATTTTAAAAATCTCTTAGAAAATTCCAGATATTTTACTCTCTCTCGGTATTAAATCAGGCAATTTTTAATGAAATGAAAATACTAACACAACTAATATTAAATCGAATTAAATATATAATTCACTCTACAAGTCAAAATAAAACATCTCAGAAAGAAATGAATGTAACTATATAAAATGTAATATTTTAACAATATATAATTACCGTATCCATTAATATAACAAATAAGTAATTGATGAAAAAATTAAATGCAAAATTAAATAAATGTAAAAAGTTTTTGTTTGAATAAAAAAATTTGTTTTTAAAATAGCTTCACTTTTTGTTTACAGTATTACGGTATACAAGCGAGAAAGTAATATTGAACAAATATCGCAGGAAATTTTCACTTAATTATTTATAATCAAAATCAAGGACTAAATTATTAATCACACTCTTTCTATACGCAACTTCTTCTGTTTGTTTTCGTTGTGTAAGGAACCTGTAGGTAAAATGGCTGGTCATGTTATACAGAACATTTGGCGAAAGTTAACCAAAAGGCGATTCTATTACTTTGAAAGAGGCTATAACAATGCACTTGGCGAATAATCTATTCGCCAAATAGTCATTGTCAGTATGAACTCCTAGAAGGACAATTGATATTTTGATCTAGTAAATTTACCTTATGGGAAGTGATGAAGGAATATATAAATAGAGAAGTACTCTTAGGAACTTTTGAAATAGTGCACCAAGAAGGGAGTTTCGGATGAAATTTAATACACATTGTCTCAAACTGCTTACTTGCCTTCACGGAACAATCAATTGAATAATTTTTTGACTTTTGGTAACACGCCAGCTAGACTGTGTTTACGCTCGTATTTTTGCTGTCTGTGCACGCGCGTGTTGTTGTTGTCTGTACATTTGCTTCGTTCTTAGTGCAATATTTCGTACTTGGCGTGAGTCATGTAAACCCGCCGTGTAGCCGGGGCTGATGCACGTTAAATCTGTCGGGGCCCAAAGTCCTCCCATTGGCGTGGTGTGAATGTTAGGAGAGGGGGTGCCAGCTCAGGTGTCGTCCTCGTCACTTGACCGTGGTTCAAAATTACGAGGTCCGTCGCCAATAGCCCTCGTGTTGCATCTAGTGCGACGTTAAATATAAACTAAACTAAAAAGTGAGTCATGTAATATTATTTAAATGTTTTAAAAATATAAAATTCATGTATCGTCAGTTCATTTTACCTGGACTAATTTTTTTAGAGTAGATATTTCTGTATAAGGAGACCGCCGGGGGGGGGGGAGAAAAACAGGAGTGTGTGTGTGTGTAAAGCTTTGCTTATCTTTTTGAATTAAGAACGTCAACCCACAAAATGTGTTTTTGTGAAATGTTTCGGTGGAGTGACATACATTATGATACATATTCACTTGATCCCAAAATCCAGACAATTAATATATGTACAATTAGACAAATAAAGTGCAATTTCAATAGCGCTTCAAACTCTCTCCTGCTGCAATAAATGCCAGAACAATCCAGCATTGAGTTGATTAGACATCGGATACTGTTCTGATGGGCTCACAAATCTTGAACAGCCACCTCCAAATCATGTACAGACTGAGACTGCAGCATCTAAAATTTCAGATGGTCCTACAAATTCTCTATAAGGTACCAATCCGTGGAGAGGCTGGCCATGTAAGAGTCTGAATTTCACGTAGAATTGTACCGTTAAACAGGGCGTTCCTCCCCACCCGTACGCAGTTATCATCTGTCCCCGAAACGAACCGGGATTCATCCCTAAACACTACGTCTTGCCAGTTAGTGGTATTCGACGTCGCTCTGGCTTGGCATCACTGTAGACTGAATTGGCGATATTTCGGTGTTAAAGGAGAAGTATGCGAAAAGATGCTTGATTTAAAGATTCGCTTCCTAAAGATGTGGAATGCAAGAGAGCTTGCCCACGATCTTTTTGTCCTCTCGCCTTGTCGTCTTCCTGGTTGCTCTAAACCCGGTTCTCCGTACATAGGTACCATCTGGTGTCCACTGTTTCCAACATGTTCTGACAACACACTCCAAGCGATAGACCTTGTGATTGGAAGATCGCGAGTTCGATTTACACGCCAACCGAAGATCCACCTTGTACGCTAAAGGCGACTGGTGCCCGTTAAATACGGTCGTGGTCGCAAAGTCCTCCAAGTTCCCATATAAATTATTACCTGTGGTTCAGGGTTGTCCCGAGCCTCTGGATATGAAATTCCGGGATATCTGCGATTGTGCTGCCATCTGTTAAGACAAATGTCTGACTTCTTCCTCTGGAGTCCAGGAACCTCGGATCTAAAGAAGCCGCAACCCACAAATCCTTGCCATGACTCGTAATTTACGGGTTCATGGACTTGCTGTGATGATACTGTTTAGCAAAGTGATATAAGCAACAGAAAAATAAAATTGTGTTCGGTTTTTTTTTTTATTATTATTTCTTTTGCTTAAATGAAGTAAAACTTTTTGGAAATGCATTTACCTAAGAAAATAGAAAAGCGCCTACTTACCAGCAAAAACAGGTGTCAGGCAAAATATTAAATTTGAAAGTGCTAATCTAACACATGGATCAATAAGTTCCGAGACTAACCCAGAGATGGCGCTCGTAGTAAACCAGTAACCAGGTCTTTCTAGAGTACTAACCTTTGCTTGAAACGTGTCAAAATTTTAAGTCGATCGGACCAGAAACAGCTGAGTTATCGAGGTTGGAGTAAAGTGGTTTTGTAGTTTGTTTAAAAAATGGAAAAAACCGAGTTTCGTGTTCTGATAAAACATTGTTTTTTAATGGGTAAAAACACCGTGCAAGCGAAACAATGGATTGAAAAATGTTACCCGGACTCTTGTCCATCAAAAGCAACGATTTGTCGGTGGTTTGCCGAGTTTAAACGTGGTCGTACCGACACAAATGACGCGGAACGCTCGGGTAGACCTGTGGAAGCCGTTACACCGGAAAATGTGAGTGAAGTGACAAAAATTATAATGAAAGATCGTAAAGTGAAGCTTCAAGCATTTATTAATAACAATAATTTGACTAGATGGAATTTCAAACAAAGGATTTTTTAAAACGATATTTTTTTTGTACATTCTTCGAAACAAAAATGTGAAATTTTTTTTTCTTCAAACTAGCAGTCTCTTATTTAGCGAGTAAAAAAAAAAAGGTGACATTCCTTTTTTCGCAAATTTAATTCTTTTTCAGGCTACTAAGGTGTTCTTTTAGCAAATGCTGAACCCAAGAACGCCGGAACTCTGTTTCTTGTTTCCTGTAGGATCAACTGTTTTTACCAAGAAAATTTGCTTCCCGAGAAAACAAAATGTATTGATCTAGCCGAACTATTTTTTCACCATCCCTGAGTTAGAATATCGTGCTGCGGCAGCAGACAACAGAAGTAAATCCCTCCTAACTTGATAGAAAGACAAAAGAAAAAACGATTTAAGAATACATTTCAAATTGCTTCATTCTTGTTACAGTAAAAAAGTTGATTGTTATATGAAAAGACATCGATAGTGACTTCTATCCGAGCAAATTTTGAAATAAGAATCTAGAAGGTGAGAAAGATATTGAAAATTTCATTTGCTCCTTTAACATCAGAATGTGGTACAGACAACGAATATATGAGTTTTTTTTCTTCTTAAAGGCTTATTCGTACGTAATGGAAGGAAGATTTATTCTTTTGCCGTCATCAAACATTCTATCTTTCAAGAATATATTGGTATAGAAACCATTGGTATGGCTACACGAGGGAAGTGGCTTTTCAGAAATGAAAATATTAGCTATTTTTCCACAAACAAAGTGTGAGAGTTAAGGAATCAAAAACAGTAACTTGAGCAATATAGTTAAAATTGTATTTGCAGGAATTCATACTGAATTTTTTACGTACGGTTCACCAATTAATGTGTAATGTGTTTTTATTCAGCCGAATGTGTTTATTAAAAGCAATAAATTGCTTTGCACAACACGAATCCATTTTTCCACTGAATTTTTAAGGATTCATAAAGAAACATTTAAAATTCTTAGAATGAAATCAATTTTACATTAATATGCAGGGTCATTCAAAAGGATTCATCCAATTTCAGAATTCCATAATTTCATAAATAAATTGCTCAGAATGATAAGTAATACATGAAAGCGAGAGGAAGGTTTGAATTTTTTTTTAAATAGTATTCGATATAGTTTCCTTTATTTACACTTATAATGTCAATTCGATTTGTAAATTCCTGCCAAATACGATGTAAAATGTCATTGGGAATGGATTGTACAGCAACAGAAATCCGTTGTTTAGTTTCACGTAAATTTGTGGGTACTTGTGGCGCATACACTTTATCTCTTAGAAATCTCAAATGAAGATATCGCATAGGGCCATATCAGGTGACTTAGGTGGTCAGCTGTGAAATATCGAGTCACGTGGTCCGCTTTGACCAATCCAACTGCGAGGTAGATCTGTGAAAGCTTTTAAAAGAGCTTTCGTGAAATAGCTTCATGAAGAACGCGCAAGGGCCATCACAATGTTAAACTTCCACATTTTTTCCTTGGTAATTCTGTATTACCTATCATTCTGTGTCGTTTATTTTTGAGAATAGGGAATTTTTAAATCAGATGGATCATTTTGAATAACACTCTATTTAAAGGCATTTTTTGTTTACTGTTACAAGTATCTTATGTTCTAGATCTCTTGCAATACTTTACTCCTTATGTTTGTCCTAAATAGGCGAACTAATTAATAATTAACCATAACCACGTAATTAGAGTATAAAATTGTATTTTTTTTAGCTAATTTAAATTCTATCTACTTTTCTTAACTTGCTATATTCTTTATCGCATTTTTTAAATTCACGTTTTTTATAACTGTAAATACTTATCCTGAGATAATAATTAGATTTAAAAACCTGCAAATATATCCTTCTTTGTGTATTATGTTGCTGAAATCACAACGTTATTATCGATAAATTTTATTTCAAATAAGATATAAAACAAGTATAAAACATGTAAATATACTCTTATTCCTATTTCGTTATCTAATTGCAATCACAATTGGTATATCTAAACATTCTGTTGAGAATAAGATTCTCGAAAGTATATCAACCATTATTCTCTGAGAAGACAAGAATAACGAAGGAACGATAATTGTAGCAACTAGACAGGGGGTCTTTTATTGTTATTTTCTGGAACAACTCTGACATGGAATTTTGTTTCTGAAACGAAACTTCTTCGCCAGCAGCTACTAAAACTCATTAAATGAGAAGAAAACAGGCAAGTTATTATGTCCTATATATCCACGGTTTGTTTTGTTTTCCCACTATTGTTCTAAACCGAGCGGGGGTAGTTTTGCTAGTGAACCGACTTTCAAAACAAACACATCGGTACTCTTTTCAATCTTTTTCCTTTCGTCAGTTGAAAGAACATTCTTTAGAAAGGCATTGATTGTCACGTTTTCTTACTTCGAGAAATATATTTCTGTTATTACTTCATTTTACGAAAGAAAATTAGAATTCTAACAAATGTTCTTTAATGCTCGAAGGCATTTCATACGTACAAAAAAAGAAAAGAAAAATTCACCCTTATATACTAATAAACTCCTAACATAGATAATATTTATTACGTTCTATACACACAAGGGAAATTCGAAAAGTACAAATGCTAGAAGTGAAAAACGGAAATCATGTCTTTAAATCTAGTATTGTACAGTAATCTTTTTTTGTTCCGAAAATTTCATGAGTATGACCCCATTTGCATTCCGAAAAAGTGCCATAACAATTCCAACCGAAGAGACCATCTTCACTTTCTATGGAGGACGAAAATAACCCATTTCTTGGATTGCTGCTTAGTTTCTAAGGTTTGCAACTCCGGTCCCTTCATTATCCAGCCCTTGTATCATATCTTAATCTAATATATTAGTCGAAAACTAGTAAACTTCAATTGAAGACATGCAAGAACAAAACAGAATTATTTACTTATTTACACAGTAAAGTATCTAATGCCACTAGAATCTAAATCACTATCCTATTTTATGATTTAAATGAGAGAAATCTATCTTTTCAGTTCATTCGTTCTTAACTCAACAACTCATATCAACAGTAACTACGAAGCTTAATACTATTAGTGGAACTCACTACAATCCATAAAACTAACAGAGCAGTTTTAATCCGAATAACACTTCTCTAACAGCCAATCATTATCCTCTGTCTCCCTTCATTTTTCATTAATTGCATATAATTTATATCTAAACCCCCCCCCCCCCACTTTACTTCTATTTTCAACCAATTTACCTAATCACGTTTTATTTTAGTTGGGAAGAATTTGTAATTTAATGCAATTCAAACTGATAAAAGTCCCTTAGGTTTGTGAGGAGAAAAATGAGAATAGCTCAACGTCACAGGTTTAATAATTTATTTAACCAAGATCGAATAATAACTCTGTAATACTAAGTCTCACCGAGGATGATAACTCGACGTAAAATGATATCGAAACTAACCTCTGAATCAGTATTACATTTGGTTTAGCATCGTTCACCAGATGTCAGCACACAACAGCGTTGCCTTAGCTACGCCATGCGTAGTCAAAAACAAGTAAGTAATTGAAACCGTCGAATATAAAAAGATTGTTCAGTAATTAACTGTATATTAAAATAAAGTACAGATTGCAGACCAAATTTGGCGCTTTTTTTTCCTGTAGTGATTTATTTTTTATTTTGTGCTCATTCCTTTCGATCTTAGGTTTCTTTTGAAAACCCTTAAGACAGTTCGACGACCTACTATTAAAATCTTCAAAAAATTGTGAAAATCTCTAAGCTACACTCAATACTTCATTTTTACACAAAATAAGTCTCGAATGGGGGAAAAATTTAAAATGTTTGACCTCAGAATTGCTAATTAACTTCTCTACTACCGAGAATTTCGACATTGAACAATTTGTTTTAGAATTAATATAATTTCAGTGTCCCACTGCATTGTAGAATGTTTTAAATAATAATTCGTAATTAGGATTTTCGTAATATGAAATACTATAAAAAAGCAGCGTCAATTCCTCTAGTTTGTTGTGGGCGAGTTCAAAAGCAGAACGCAAGGCAAATAGCAAAATTTATAAACCTTATCAAATTCGTAAAGAAAATGTACTGGAAAATCTAGCGAAGTTTTGCATGCCAAATTCCGAAAAAATTAGAAACTGATTCCAATTTATCACTCGCTTTTTTTTGAACAAAACTTTCATTTGCATTTGATTTTGTAATATATACGAGGTTTGGCTATAAAATAGCATGACAGACGCTGCTACAGAAGTACTCATGCGCCAAACACCAGCGACCGACAATTTTATTGCGTAAAGCCTTCTCTTTCGCATGCAGTGCCTCTTGTTTCTGTAAACAAATCCGTATATCCATAGTCCTCGTTCGCTTAAGAGTTACTTTTTTGTTTCACCGAAAACCGATGAGTAATTTTTGAATTGCTGTGAAATTTCAAAATTAAATCTGAAAAACCACTACTGAAACTTATAATTTATTGAAAGAAGTGTATGGTAATGAATGTTGATCGCGTTAACGTGTTTTTGAATGTTTGAGCGCTTTCAAGATGATCGGAAAGACATTGAAAATGATTCACAGGTAGCCCTTTCACGTCAGAAACGGATGACACACTATTGAAAAAATCGGTAAGTCTGGTTCGATCCAACTGTCGGTTAAGTATTCGTGCGATTGTTGAGACTGTTGTAATTGAAAAAGAATCCGTACGGAAAAATTTTCCAACCATTACAATGCGCCGGCTCATTTCATGTCGTCTGTCAAGAGGTTTCTAGCCAAGTACAGCATCCGAGTATTAGACCATCCACATTATTCGTGGGATCTTGCGCCATGCGATTTCTGTCTATTTCCTAAGGTGAAATCTGCATTAAAAGGAACCAGATTGGAGTCGTTGAAGCTGTGAAAGAGAAAGTGGTACTCGTCCTAATGGAGCTGACAAAAGACTTCCAGTATTGTTTCGAATGGAAAATTCGCATGGAGGGTTAGGGACAGAGGATTTTTCAATGTAATTTTGCAATGTTTTTACAGGCAATTCGATCAATGATTTACATAAATGTATCACTTTTTTTATACTTATTTCCCGAAATTTATGAGCTTGAGAATACCTCTATATATCTCATGAAAAAAATGTGTCGATTTGGATATTTTCAATTTTGATCTTCACAAGTGAGAAGATTATAACATTTTTAATAAAACAAATCAAACAATAACCAAGAATAAAATCGTGGCATTGATCGAAAAAAAAAAACCGCACAAAATCCATGTAATCAAAACGATCGTTTTTTTCGTTACGCGTAAAATGTCAATTCGACATGTAAGTTCCGGCAAACACTTTGTAAAGTGTGTGCGGCAATGGATTGTATAGAAGCAAAAATCAGTCGAAAAAGTTTTCTGAAATTTGTGGGTAATGGTGGCGCATTTACTTCGTCTTTTTCAAATACGCGAAGGAAGAAATCGCAAGGGGCGACTTAGGTAGCCAACTGTGTAACATCGAGTCATCTGCTCCACTACGAGTAATCCGAATGTGAGGTAGCTCCACGAATGCTTCTAAAACAGCTTTCGTGAAATAGCTTCACGAGAAACACACGAAAACCATCTATTTTTTACAGTATAAGACTTCTACAGTCTCTCTTTGTATTTGTGTATCACTTATCATTCTTTGTCGTTTATGTTTGAAAACGTGGAATTTTGAAATCGGTTGAATCATTTTGAATAATCCTGCTCAAGAATTAAATAAAACAGCTTATTTTAATGAATTTTTATTTTATATTCACTGTTCAAAAGTCTCCCTCTAATCTACCGATGCATTAGTTTTGTTTGAAAATGTGACCCTAAGACCGGTAACAGAAAAAGTGGGCAAATTTGCCATCACTCCTCGGAATGGTTGCGCCAAATTCTCCTAAGTCTTTCCCCCCTGCCTATTAAAATTTCTATTGAGCAGAACAAGTATTGAGAGGAAGTCTGCCCCAACGTCTCTGGTCATTAGGTCGCGGAATATGACAGCTGACAGCAGGGGACTTGATGTCGATTGTTATCTGTCAAACAAAATTACGGCTGCCGCGCATTTCCAAAGGGAGTCTTATCAAACAATACGGAAAGGTCTTCATCGTCCGTCCGAATTGAGTTGTAAGGCTGCAGCGCCACTGCCAATCGATTTAGAGACAAGGTGAAGGGACATCTCCCTACATTGCCCCTCAATTTGTGTTAACAGAATATTGTTCTATTATTTTTTTTTCACCGAGTTATAGAAGAATTCAGTGTGCATTTAAAGAACTTCATCATCGATGTCTGAGGGTTTATTTAAAACACTGATCAAAGAAAAATAATTTATTGTGGTCAGTTTTTTTGTTTATTAATAATTGCGTCATAATTCCAATTCTAAATAATGTTCAGCAGAATATCTGGAAAAATGTATTTTTCTTTATAATCATATCAGGGAGATTATGTCGATAAATAGTGATCGCGGTAGCCAAGTGGTCATGGTTTCGGATTCGTGCCCGGCGGTTTTCGTTCAGTCTCGGATTCAAGCCTTGGCCGCTAAAGACTCGCTGTGTAGCTGGGGCTGATGCACGTTAAATCTGTCGGGTCCCAAAAATCGTGGAAGTTAGGAGAAAATCGTGGAAAATTGGATTGGTGTGGAAGTTAGGAGAGGGGGTGCTAGCTCAGATGTCATCCTCGTCACTTGACAGAGGTTCAAAATTACGAGGTCCGTCGCCAATAGCCCTCGTGTTGCTGTAAATGCGACGTTTATAAAAACTAAACTAATCTATCGATAAATATTTCATTTTACATCAAATCAACTTTTCCTAATCTTGTTGAATTAAAAATTTTACATTTCCCCCTTTATTCTTGACAATATATATTTTGCATTTTCACACACAATACACGATATGTTATGTTTTTCTTTCGGAAGAAATAATATTTTACAGCTGAAAGTTTAGCGGAAGTAGCTCTTGGAAAGAAATACCTGATTACCTACCCCATTTAGCTGTGGTAGTCTAGTGGTCATGTTCGTGGGATCACAGCCGGGGTGGCTATCGTCGAGTCTTGAGTTCGATCCTTAATGCCTTGACGCGCCATGTAGCCGGGACAGATGCACGACGTTAAATCTACCGAGGCATTATGTCCTCCCATTGACATGGTGTAGGAATTTGGAGAGGGAGGAACCAGCTCAGCTGTTGTTCTCGTCACTTGATCGAGGTTCAAAATAACGAGGTCTTTCACCAACAGCCCTCGTGTTGTTCCTAATTGTGACAGTGACAGTTACCTTCCCCATTTATGGTCATGAATCTTTATTTATCTAAGATGTGTTACGATAGTTATTAAAACCCAATTGCAATGCTACACGCGTCAACAAGCAGTTACAAACGTTGTATAATATCATAATTTTCAATTAACAAAATTAATTTCATGATGGATAAAATGAGATGAACAAATAAAAAAAATGCAAAATTACGAAATCACGATTACTATTTCTATTCGATTTTAATCAATTCTAAATCGAATAGACTCCAAATTAAATTAAATTTATGTTGTTTAAGCTAAGAATTGGGAAACGTAAGCCCAAAAATTGGAAATTTGCAGGGGAAAAAAAACTATGGTGCGATAAAATATGCAAAAGCATATTTTGTATTGCTCATCAGACGAAATAATTTAGTTATCCCAAGCATTTTTGAAAGAAATGACTCCTCTATAAACACCTTAATATAAATGAGCCCTTTTGCAATATTTTATTATAAAATTACAATTATATATTAGAATAAATAATAAAAACATTAGATTGAAGTAATGAATCTAGAATTTCAGAGAATATAAACATTTTTATTGTTTACCATGAATAAAGGCATTCCAAGATCATATGAGCTTATCTGTCATTAAGGCAAGTCCTTATTTTCTTAAATTGTACTAAATACTGCGCTAAATATAAACGCCTTGATGTCACCAATTTAAGTCGTGATGGATGACTGAAAGTAAATAACAATATAATTTCAGGCTGAAATCAAAATAACATAACTTTTCCATAAATCTTAAAAATACGCTGATATACTTTAAACAATATACGCTGATAAACCTTGTTATACTTCAAACTATATTTGAACTCCCCCTTTCACTACTGAAAATACGTTCCCTTCTGTACTTTTCTTTTGAATTCTGAATTAATTATTTTACTCATGTTTACGTATGTCATATAATTCTTACACTTTTATCCAGCAGATGTATTTTCCGGATTCTGCGGGATATTTTCCAAAAACAAATGTCCTTACATTTCGATTATATCTTCTCTTAATTTTAAAAATATTCTCAGTTCTAGAAAATTCTAAGTAAGCCCTTTAAGGTTGCCACGATAGCCTAGTTGTCATGGTCGTGGACTCACTGTCGATGCTGTTTTTGTCGAGTCAGGCACTCGAGCTCGGATACCATATAAGTCCTGCCATGTAGCAGAGATGATGCACGCTCAATCTGGTCGATGTGCTGTTATCTCTAGTGTTAACCCCCGCACGTAGAGGGCGCCTTGTAAGAGGCGAGTGTATGATGTCACTTACACAACCCTCTCAGAGGGCGGTTTGACTCCCAAGAGTGAGGCAGATTTCTGTAAGGATCGTGAGGTGATACGCTAAACATAAACTGCGTTAATCATCAAGACAACGCGAAAGGAAATAAAAGAATAAAATGAATTGTTATTCAACCAAGCCTGATCTTTGTCTGAAGTTTAAATACAAAAGTAAAGTGAAAGGTAAATGAAAGAAAGTTTAAAGTAAAAATAATTTTTTAACAGTCCCAAGTCCTTCCATTCGCTTGGAAGTTTGTAGAGGGAAGGTCTGACTCAAGTGCTGTCCTCGTCACTTGACCGAGGCTCAAAGTGATGAAATTTGTCACTAACAGCCTTAGTGTTGCTTGTCAATGTGACATTAATTTACAATCACTACTTTTCAGAATAAGATTAGATCATAGACATAATTCATGTATTTTTAACAGAATAATTTCAAAACTTCTGTTCTGCATCCATATATAAGAGAAAATGAAAGTACATTATCTCCCATCGAAAGAACACTCGTACTCAAATATTAACAATTAGTGGATTATAACGAATAAAATACTTTATTTCATTGAATAATACATTCGTCATAGTTCAATTATTCATCTCCTATCACATTTTAAGCATTTTTTATATAAAATCTTTTGCGTGACATCCTAAAAATTCACGCAAGTGTTGAGTTACCTTAAGTTAATCCTATAGAATTCACCTTTTTTTCCTCCTGAAATCTCAATTATATTATATTCTTTGAATTATAATAAAATCTTAAGAGCAACAGAAACAATAAAGGTTTCCTCAAAACTGTATTCTTCCTCCAAATTTTTGTAAATTATTTAATGCGTCTATTTTGATAATTCCCGTATGAATTCTTAGATTTTTAAAGAATTATTTAAAATTGCATACAAACATTGGGGGAAAGATATAATTTTGGGCTGATATATTCATTAGATTTTGCTCTTTTCAGATACCCTTTTATTGGTTTATTGGTGCAGTTGTTGTCGCTACATTGCGGCCATCGTGGTTTTCGTCGAATCATGGGATCGAACCCTGAAAACTAACCATGTAGCGGGGCTGATGTACGTTAAATCTGTTGAGGTCCCAAGCTCTCCTATTGGCATGTTGTAGAAGTTCGGAGAGGGAGGTACCAGTTCAGGTGTCGACCACGTCACATGACTGAAGTTCAAAAAAATGAGATACTTCACCAATAACCCTCGTGTTTCTTCTTAGTGCGACGTTAAATAATCACAATTTATTGCAATCAAAGAAATACTAATGTCAAATAAATAACGAGTTTAATATTGTGGTGGAAAAATTAGAAACTTCAATGAATTAACATTTTATTCATGAGTTCAAAATAGCTGGAGTGTTAAAGCTCCCGTCTACCCGCCATTTTGATTTCGTCAGTTTAATGTTAATCCTATGGAATTTCGACTTGAACTCTCCTATCTTTATTATTTGATCTATTTGAATGCAATAAAGTGCATCTGAAAGAGCGAAAAATAATGAATGCTTCTGTGGAATTACTTTTTTCCTCCGATTCTTAAAAGTATTTAAAAATATTCTTTAAAGACTGGAAAACTCAAAAACGAATCATTAAAATAAAAATAAAAATATTTTGAAAAATCGGAGGAAAAAAAGTAATTCCACAGAAGCATTCATTATTTTTTGCTCTTTCAGATGCACTTTATTGCATTCAAATAGGTCGAATAGTAAAGATGTGAGAATTAAAGTCGTAATTCCATAGGATTAACATTACGTCCATGAAATCAAAATGGCGGGTAGACGGGAGCCTTAATCACTTGTGAGATCCCGGTCATCATGCAATAACATTCAGAAAAAAAAAGTATTTCTTAAACGGAATCTATTTAACATGATAAACCAGTATTAAAATGGTTAAAATTATAAGTACATATAATGATTGGCTATTTTTCCTCTTGTTCATTATCACTTGACCGAGGTTCAAAATTACGAGATCCGTCGTGTGGCTTCTAGTGCGACTTTAATAAGACCAGCAAATCCTCTTGTGCATATAAAACCATAAATATAGAGTTTCATCGAGCTTGATTTTATGAACTCTACCGATTTGGAGCTACATCAGGAAAATGCATTCGTCCTCCAAATCTCCGCTCTAAATTGAATCGCGTGTTGAGATTCCGAACGGCGTCTTATTCGAAATCGTGAAATCTAATCCCCCCAAGATGAAGGATCTCTTTGACAGGGTCGAAGCTGATCATTTTGGCAACTCGATTTGGGAGACGGCTCAGCGTGTCACGGATGGTGATTGACGTTGGACACTCAATTAGTAGAAGCGAAAAGCCACCTACGCGTCGCACGGACGCAGGGGGGAGGAATATGTATGGAACATAGAATTGATGATATTGGGCTCCGAACACATACACGATAATGATACTGATGGCGGAGGAGAAGTGCCATGTTCTTGCTCCGCGTTATTGTTAACAATAATGAGCTACAAGGGCAAAGAGGAGTTATAGGTAATGGCATCGAAATAAAAAGCACGTTAGTCCGGCTAAAAGTATACATTTAATACTTTTCCCTACAAATATATATATTCTATAGCTACCTACTATATTTGCAAGATGTCTTTTACAAGTATTTTTAATGCGGGGGAAAATAAAAAACCGAATTTAAGACTCTTTCAATACATTTATGTTATAAAATGTTTCGTAGAGTAGCTTTTTTGTGTGCCTAATAAGGATAATTTAATCGTTTTATTGAACTATAAAAGGTTTTTTTTAGTCATAAAGTTTGTCTTTCGCTTTGAGTTGAACAAGGACATGATTTTTACAGATATATTTACAATTAGGTACCATTTTCAAAAATAATATTCCATAAATATAGTTAATGATTTGCTTCTCATGCATAAAATAATGCGCAAAAAATAGTGGGCCAACTGTCTGAAAGATATTATTATATATATTCTTTGAAAAAAATTTTGGAATTTGGTAATTTAAGAAATTTTAATTTTCTTCTTCTTTTTTTATTCATATAAAAATTATTTCAAAAAAATTAAATCTTACTTAGAGAAAAAAATATTTATCGTTCATTATATGAATGAGTACTCTTCATCGAAGCATAAAAAATTTGGAATCCTATTGCATGATAGTTTTCTTTAAAATGGTACTGAAATAGAAATATATCTCACAAATCATGTCAACCAGACTGGACAACCGAACAGAATCCTCACCCCCCCCCTCCTGCACAGCTGTCTGAGTCAAACTTCTTTTATCCTGAAAATATTAGATTCTCAAAGACATAAATTTATAAACTTTTGAAACGGAATAATTCCGTTTCCTCATTAATTTTTTTTATTAAAATACGCTGGAAATTCAAATAAAAGTAAAAAACTACAGAAACAGTATATGAATATAAATCTTAATTCTATAAATTCATTTTTATATCTTATTTGAATTAAAAGCTCTTCGGATTCATAAGACAATTTTACGAATTATTTTTATTCTCCTAAAATCCTTTAATAAATCTTCATTTTTATATAGTAATTTTTTCGTTATTGTTTGATTAGTTCTAAAGTAATTCCCCCCTTTTAAAACTTTTAAATCTCTCCTAGGCAATTGCAAAATCAAAGTTCAGTCTCACATAAGAATTTGTTCCAGTCAGATGGGGGATAAAAGCTCAAAAGGGGGTTAATAACCTCGAAAAAAATATCTCCGCAACACGCACAAATCATGTCCACGTTCAACTAAGAGGGGAAAAAATTTTTTGACCAAAAAAAAGTGCTTTTAAAGTTCTATAGAGCGATTAGAATATTATTATTAGACCCACAAAAAAAAAAAAAAAATCTAAGCTCTACTAATAATATGAAAAGAAATAAAAACAAGGAGTTTTAGATATGGTATTCCACAATTCAATGCATGGGCTGGTACGATTACGGATACACAAGAAATATAAGAAATCACGTTGTAGGATTGGATGCAGCTAAATAAAAGAATGACGACATTTTAAGAATTCAGATTGTTTCAAATACATTCGAAGTGGAAAAAATAGCTCCAAAATAAAATTTTATAAATACGTTATCATCTGTAGGTTTCGCCTCAGTTTCCTTTCGAAATAGTAATGTAAAAACTAACCTACGGATGTCTCACAATTTGATAAATTTTTTTTTTATTTACGATAAAAAGCTTCTTTCATAAAAATTTGCTATCTTTCTATCAGAGCATCTTTTGAGGAAAGTTGGAGGACGCTGCTTCTTCCGCCTAATTGGGCCACTTCATGTGGTGAGGCATGGAAGTTATAAGAAAGAGTACTAGCATAAAAGTCCCGTCTCTCGTTCACGATTCAGAATTACGAGATCCGTCGTTCTCTTGCAGATTCAAAATGACATTCTCACATTCGAACAAATAAAAAAAATAATGAAAAACGTTAGTAAAAAACAAATAAACATTTCATGGAAAAAAAAATAAGGATCACTTCTACAGTATGGAAACTTAAATTCTAATCCGACCACACCCAATAGATGAATCGAGTATAAAATACGAGGTTGGTTCAAAAAGTATTTGTTTTTGAAGTCAAATGGCTTTGCTAAGGCAATTTGGTGTTACAATTGTGTGCTGTCATCTGTTAAAAAGTACCAAAACAAATTTGATGCTGATCTGCAGGTAAGTTTTGATATGTACCGCGTCGAGTTATCGTCGTCCTGATTTGTCGATTTGTCAACTTCTAAGGGACGTGGATTCCTCATGGGACATCGGAAACCGAGCAACAATAAAAACAATGGGTTGCTTCTGGTGAATCTGAACTAAAGAAGGCGATGACGGAAAAGTGATGGCAACGATTTTTTTTTTGGAATGTGGCAGGCGTACTACGCATGGAGCTCCTAGAAAAAGAAGGAACAATCACTGGACATAACTGCAATGAGTTATTCACTTCCCCTTTTCTCATATAAAGGAATTATTCCACGCATTTCCCTTACTAATCCTCACAGGCTTTCATATGATGTTAAAAGATTTGAGAGCTTCTTTTAATAAATGAACCATGTCTTATGTAAATTAAAATATAAATAGTGAAATATAGAGTTTGAGACTGATGTGATAGCATTTGTAAGCAGCGAAATGTTTTGTAAGAGGGTTGGCGTTAAAATTGAAAAATTGTACAGATAATCTGAGATAGACGGTGATAAAAATAATTATTGTTTGATCCGATGTGAGACGTAGAGAAACCACCAGCGAACGGAGTAGGAGTAGGACCCAGACTAAAATTTGGGTACTGACTTGGATCCGAATAAGCAGGTTTTAGTCTGTAGATTCGGACACGGGCTTGTTCTACGCGTAGTAATTGGAAATTTTGAATATTCGCTTGTTTGTTTGTTTGTTTTTATTAAAGTTGCACCAGCAGCAACACTGAGACTTTTTGCAATTTAGCAATTTTGAAACTCGGTCAAGTGACAAGGACGACATCTGAGCTAGCACTCTCGCTCCCTACTCCCACACCACACCAACGGGAGAACCTTAAGCCCCGACAGATTTAAGGTGCACATGCTCCGACTACACGGCTGGTCTTTAGTACCATCAAGGCACGAACCCACGACTCGACGAAACCTCAAGCCATGATCCCTAAGCTACCATGCCACTTGAATATTCGATTAAAAGGAATTAATTTCCTTTTTTTATCTGACTTTTTAATTAGTGCCTACTCATTTCTAATTAGTGACGAAATTATTAAATGAGAAAAGGAGAATCGGGGACTCACAGCATTTCCTAATCCCTTATTTGCGATTTCAAACCAGGGTACTTGGGGGACCCTCCTCCTGTTGTCGAATCGGATATAAAATAGACGTTCTAGAAACGTAATTTATTGTATGAAGAATAGAATGTTAGAAATATTGAATATCTTGTATAGTTGTTTCTTGTGAACATGAATAGGAAAGCTTATGATGGCGTATTGATTTAACTAAGCATTTCCATATTCCTTTTTTGACCTGTTCTATATCTAATCTGCGTCAATATCGTATAATTTTTCAAATTACGTCACAAAGCGCTCGTCTCCCAAAGTTTAACTTTTCGAGTTATCTTGCTCGTAAATTACGGGTATTTATGCATAAATATCGTGCATCAAGATAAGATCGCGTTCTTCGAAAAGAATTTAAAAACGAGGTGGATTTTTCTCTCTCCCTTTAGAAATTCATTCATTTGTTATGTTAGGGACGGGGCCGCGTCATTAAAAAAGAGTTAGCGTTTTATTTATGAATACAAATAGCCTCGAACTAAGAAAGAAAAAGGTGGGATGTCCTCAAGATGCCTCATTGCCTTTCTTCTAATGGTTCTTCTTCCAATAAAATATTCAAGCAACGTATTCCTCCGAAATCCAGAGAAGTGACACCTGAAGAAGACAGATTAAAAACCTAATGGAAAAGTCGTGTGGAACATAAACTTGTCCCTTAATTCCTCGCCACGTGCGATAGGGGACATTAATGATTCGAAAAATTGATGTTTATTTTGGCGCTTTTTCTTCTATTCCGGGACTTTGGAGTAAGTTTTACTACGACTTGTTAAAAAGAGAAGTATTAAAAAAAAATAACTTTAAAGGTTACAAATCAAAGAGAAATACATCTTGGGAAAAGTCAAAACCCGATTGTGATATGAGATTAATCATCCTTCCCCTTCAATGGGGTGATCAGTGAGGAGTATTAATGTTTTGTGCGCTTTTGGCATCCGGCGTAATGCGATCATAACCGCCTCAGAGCATTAAGATTCTACCGCACTCCCAAATAACCCGCGTTCTCGGCGGCAATGATTTGTCGATCAAGGTGGGAAGAGATGATCTGCAGAAAGGTGTCATCTGTCGTCTCGTGACGCGAACCTTATTATTCGGTATGAGGGATGGACTAGCCGACGTAATGAGAGAGCCATACATTCTGGTTTACTTTAAAATAGACAAAGAAACAGATTTAGCACGTTTGTTCATTAGTGATTTAATGGCCGTTTTCATCATTGATCCAGAGAAGTAAAAATTTCATAATTGAATTTAGAAATAAATTTTATTATTTCAGAGCGTCGAAAAGCTGCTGAAAATTGGACTGCCAAGCTAAATCTCATAAGTACTCAAAGCAAACTTTACTTTTTTTGCAGAAACGGTTTTATTTTAAGAGAATAATAGTAAAAGAACACAACAAAGATAGATTACAATTTGACCTTTCTCCTTTTTTTAACACATCACCGTTCTATTCACCAAAGCCTTTATCTTTCCAATTACGGAACAACCTCGACCACTCTGACTTAAAGTATTTCAGCGATAAGGAATATGATCATTCTGACCTGACGAGTGATTTTTTGGCCGCAGCGTGGTGGTCATCAAAGTTTCGATTCGTAATGGCGGTTTTCACCGACGCGGAAGATCCTGGCCAAAGACACCCGCCGTAGCCGGGGCTGATGCACGTAAAATCTGTCGGGGTCCAAAGTCCTGCTGGCGTGTGGTGTGGTGTTCGAGAGGGGGCGTCAGCTCAGGTCGTCCTCTACTTGACCGTGGTCTGCACCATGAGGTCCGCCCTGCAATAACCCCGTGCTGCTCTTCAGACGTTAATAAACTAAACTGACGTATATGACCTCCCTTTATTTGCGTAAAACAAGAAAGGATTAACTGAAAACTGACAGCGGATACACAGACGGAGAAAATGGCAGCGAGTATAATGACCTGGCCGCTAAAGTCAAGAAACTCACGAATCTACGCGATTGATTGACTGATTTTTTCAACGTCACTCTGGAAATTGTCCAACTCGCGTAAAAAAGACTATTCGACAACTTAGGAAAAGCATTTTATTCCGGCAGGCAGTACGCACACAGACACATTATAATATGTATATATATATATATAACACATCAATCAATAACTCCCTGAGACCAATACTTACTGAAAGTTCAACATTTTTTTTGTAAATTTTTTTTTTATATTCAACATAACACCTTTGTTAATCACCTTTAGGTGATACAATGTTTCAACGCTTTTTCCAAATCCTTTTCCCCCATTTTTTTTTTTTTTTTCTGCAAGAAATCTTTTTGTTGCGAAAATAGCGATAAAACAGCTTTCTGAATCATCGACTCCAAGTTGCTGTTCCATCGAGGCAATCGCGGCACCCACTTGAAAACTTTTCACTTCACTCTCCAAAAAAACCTTTTTTCGTGCAAATACACTCATATGATATCTGTGCTTATCTCAGCAATCTCAATGAGCTTCACTTTTACGATCTTCATTATAATTTTGTCACTTCACCACATTTTCCGGTGTAACGGTCATGGTGTTCCATGCTAATTCATACCGCGGTCATTTGTCGTGGTACGACCACGTTTAAAACCGGCAAACCAATCGACAAATTCATATGGATGACAAGAGTCCGTAACATTTTTCAATCCATGCGGCACGGTGCTTTTACCCATTAAAACAATGTTTTATCAGAACACGAAACCTGGCTTTTTTCCATTTTTTAAACAAACTACAAAACGACTTCACCTAACCTCGTTCCAGCTGTTTCTGGTCCACTGACTTAAGTAAATTTTGACATGTTTCAAGCAAAGGTTATAATTCTAGAAAGACCTGGTTACTGTTTCCATTACGAGCGCCATCTCAGTTAGTCTCGGAGTTATTGATTGATGGAGCATGCACCGAACGGCTATC
>BMAW01030986.1:0-16540 GCA_019974015.1 Nephila pilipes | reverse complement strand
ATCGCGGCACCCACTTGGAAAAAACCTTTTTCACTTCACTTCAAAAAACCTTTTTTAGTAAATACACTTCCATATGATATCTGTGTCATCTCACGGAGCTTCACTTTACGATCTTTCATTATAATTTTTGTCACTTCACTCACATTTTGCGGTGTAACGGCTTCCACAGGTCTACTCGAGCGTTCCGCGTCATTTGTGTCGGTACGACCACGTTTTAACTCGGCAAACCACCGACAAATCATTGCTTTTGATGGACAAGAGTCCGGGTAACATTTTTCAATCCATTGTTTCGCTTGCACGGTGTTTTTACCCATTAAAAAACAATGTTTTATCAGAACACGAAACTCGGTTTTTTCCATTTTTTAAACAAACTACAAAACGACTTTACTCCAACCTCGATAACTCAGCTGTTTCTGGTCCGATCGACTTAAAATTTTGACACGTTTCAAGCAAAGATTAGTACTCTAGAAAGACCTGGTTACTGGTATACTACGAGCGCCATCTCTGGGTTAGTCTCGGAACTTATTGAACCATGTGTTACTATGACAAAACTAAAGTTACAACCGTTTTGGATAGTTAAACTGCAAACAATTGTTTTAAGTGTTTAAAATTATGAATGCTGACAGTGAGCTGCACCAGAAACACGAACGATAAGTAGCCAAAAATAGAACACCTATTATAATTTTTTCAGCATGTTTGATGTTAAAATTAGAACGACTACAGTTTTTCGCGTTTTCAATTCGACAATGTTTGCCGATAGTGGAGGAAAAATACTGAAGTCTTTTAAGCAGCTCTAAAGATAAAATTTCTGTTTTAATGCTTCTTGGTGCCCCTAAGATCAAGGCCACCATCTTCAGCGCAATCGAACCACAGTAATAGTGATTTATCATTTAAGAATCCATGAACAGAAACTATGGTACGAACAGTTCAAATTATTAAAGTTACAACTGTGTCGAGTTCTTTTCCAATATAATAAAGAACAGAGAAAAAAGTTTTGTAAGTTTGTTCTTAATCAGCTTTACAAAGGATATTCCTCCATATCTAAGTTTGCCTTTAACGACGAAGCAATGTTTTATACCAACTGTACCGTTAACAGACACAATGCTTACATATGAAGCACTGCAACGGTAGAAGCGGAACGTGATTCACTGAAAGTTGATGTTTTTGTGTCATATCACAAGACAAAATTTGTGGCTCATTCTTTTTTTCCCGTGTCCGTAGTTTCTAGAATTGCTTATTTAGACATTTTACAGATTTGGCTATTGCTACAATTAGAAGACTTAGCTGGAGTTGTTTTTCTGTTATTGATCGGATATCGTCCGTTTTTCTGGAAGTGGTTACCCTGAATATTTATAATTTTATGAATGTTAAGGTTTTTTCTTAATTTAATTTGTCAAAAAAGTTGTAACTTCTTTAGTTTTGCAATAGTAGTTTTTCAAAGTTGGGATAATCTTTTATAAACACAATGTATATCAGTTTATGTAATTAATTATATGTTTACATATTTAGTAACACTCAAATCAATAATAATTGTGAATGTTTCTATGAAATATGTTTCTGATTTGCTACATTATACAGTCACTTCTCAAATGAAATGATCTAGTTATCCAATAACATCTCATTTTTTTAAATTCTTTACATTTATTAAAACAAAATAGTATGATGTGAATTCTCCAGTTTCTTGAATTTGATTTCTAATATTTTTTAAATATTCATGTAGTATAAAAATGTATAGAACTTGTCAAAATATTTTTAAAAATAGAGCATTTCATTTACAAGTATCCTAAAAATAATTCCAGCCCAAAAGTGAAAATTGATTTTTAGGTTGATGTTGCATACAAGTATTACTTGCTAATTTTTTTTTTTTAAGTACTAGAACTTTTCTATAATCTTTGGATTATTTGTCGGATATGCCTTGATAAAATATTTCAATTAAATCATATATTTTTACGATATTTTCAAATATATAAAATTTTTAACAATACGCTGGAAATAAAAGCTCAGTTTAATGAAAATATTCACAAAAACCACTTACAAAGATTTAATGCTTACATAAACATGTATTAATTTAGTTGGAAGGTTTTGAAAGAATTTTTAAACATGATTTGACTTTATAAATATATTTAGTATATGATAAACAGTCTTACATATTTTTGAATGAATTAAAATTGTTTTCATTACATAATATGTATCTTAGACAGGTATTTGATTTAACCAGAAATATTTAATAAATAAAAGTACCACACCTATTTGGAATTATTCAATATTATCTTCAGAGACATACGGACCTTCAAAACATGCTTTGGGTCATTGGTAACGTATTTGAATCATAAGTCTTACCAGCTTTTCACGTCTTTTTTATCGTCTGATTTTTAAAATTATTGGACATTAATATGCTGATCACTTTTCTAAGTGGAGCTCAGAAAAATCCATTTGCTTTTTACTTTTGTTAAGGTAACCAGAATGTATAATATTTTTCCTTGTCTGAAGCAACGATTCTTGAGAATATATAGTCGTTTTTTTCCTTTTTGTAAATTTACTAAAGCATTCCATAAATATTTCATTTTTTTGGTAAAGTGATGCTTAATGAAGTTTTTGAAAGCTATAAATTAATTATTATAACCTTAAAAATCTATTTGATATATTTTATTTGAGTTGGAACGTTTTAATGTTAGATTAAATCATATATAATATAGCAAATATGATGATAATAATGATAATAATAATAATCTTTTTTGTCGTTTCCAAAGAGAGTCAGCTGTATTGAAGCATGGGCTAAAAGAACAGTTTTAATTGTTTCCATGATTTTGCCTGTATACAACTTTTCATTTGGAGATTCGTTCATGAATGGTGCTCCTTTAAGTTATCGGACATTTCAAAAGATAGCTCAGGGATAGTTAAAATTCTGGCCAGTTTCTATAGTCAATATATGTCCTTTCACCTTCACTACTAATCTCCATATCTCTAAAATTGAGGTTTTTCAAGCCTAATATTTGTCTTTGACACTACTCTAACCTCGTTAATTTCGCCTACCTAAAGAACTTTTTTTAATGTTCGGATCCCTTGGGTTGTACATTCATTACAATCGTACTTGCATCTAAAAGGGTATGAAGGATTCTTTATTTGGCTGGATGTTTTCCATTGAATGATCTTGCCTACCTACCAATTGATCCACCATTTCATTGCCTTTAATGCCAACACAGACAAGAATTTACTTCTGGACCAAGATCTTTATCAGACTTTCTAGATTTTATAAATGAGTATAAAGTTATTTGAACAGCTAGATGCTACAACGTTGGATAATTTCGAAAGCAGCCCTTAAATCACAAAGAATTCACCAGACCATGAGCCTTATTTTGATTTGTCAGTGACAAATATAGCTCAAGGGCCTCCACTATTCGTTTACCAGAAACGTTTGAAGTTATTGCTCCAGCGTTTTGGCTTTAATTGTTTTCATTGTTCTAAACTACTATCTGTAAATACAAAGCGAACACCATAATCAATATTTGAAAGCGTTTTATCTGAAGATGTATCAGCGAATGAATACATATGTAAATATTTATAATATGTTGTTATTTTAGGTAATTATTTTTTAGACACATAAGTTTTGTAGCTGCTTTTGTATTGTAATATTTTCAAGAAGGGCTGTGGTATAGAACGGGTCTTAATTAATAATTCATGTCCTTATATCTTTTATTTTAATGATTACTATAAAACAAGAAAACTCAGAATATTGACAAATTTGAGATATATTTATTTTTAACCAATGTATATTTGAATAAAACTGCTTATCTCATTTAAATTATGTAAATATTTTTCACATTTATGCAATTGTATTCTATATAAGCTTCTAGGCAACACGAAACAGTTTCACATGTGATGTAGTATTTATTAAAATTGGAATTTTTTAGTCAAATTTTCTTAGTTTAAGTTATATTTTTGTGCGTAAGAGGAATAATTAGGAATTTTATTATAGTGATCGTAAAAAAGCATCTTAAATGAATCACTTAGATGGATGCTGATCTGATATAACATTTTTATAAGACTTAATGAGAAATGATTTAAAAAAAGACCAGGAAATAAACAGAGCTTTGAATAAAAAAAAAAGTCATTAATTGAGTTTAAAAGAAGTTAAATTGAAGAAAAGCACGAGTTTTTTTGCAACTTTTTTACTTTAAAAAAATTGCTTTCTTATTTCTGTGATTGAAAGAGAGAAAATGAAATGACCTCCGTACATTAAACAATTTTACATTAGTTAGCCCACATTCCCGAAGCATGTATAATTGATACAGAAATATTAGAGGAACTGTTAAGAAAGTATGTTTTACAATGAAGAAAGCCATTATCTGTATATATTTACTCTGAACTTACTAAAATATGATTTGGATGTGTAACAATTATTGCAATTTAAGAAGAAAATAATATAGATTTAGTATTTATATTGATGTTATCTATGCAGTTCAGAAAATACCTTTATTATATTTAAGTATTTGTAATCTTATACAAAGTCAATCATAAATTTTACACAAGCGGTGAAATCTTTTTTATTAGGAGTTGTAAGATGATCATATTTAAAAGTGAACATCTTCAGAGATTTGGCTGCAAATTGGTACAAGGATTGTCTTTCTGCTGTTTACAGATGAGCCACGATAGACTCTGAACTAGGCAGTAGATTCCGACAACTGTGGGTAATGGAATTTCTGTTCAAAACTGGTGTTGACTCTACCACATCTATTCGCAAGTCGCTGTTTCCCGTATATGGGGAAGACACATTATATTGCCACTGTATCTAATGATGAATTCTGAGATTTCTAGGGATAATTTCATGCTACAGGATAAACTCCAAATTGAGTAAGCATCATCTGAAGTAACCGAGGTAACCAAAGAAGCCGTGTATGCCATCATCTAAAATGTCAGATGTGTTAACAGAGTTATACTCTCTAGGGAAGAGAAAAATTTGTGCATTCTGTGTGCCATGGTTGTTGACACACGGGAAATAAAAGCCAACAAGATGTCATGTACGCCGATCTTCTGGGATATTAGGGGGAATTTCCTCAGTGTTATAAGGATGTCATTGCCCAGGATGAAAAGTTCGAACAAAATGAGTAAATGGAGTTGCGTCATGTTGCTTCGTATTGCCAAAAGAAGATGCAATTGTCCACTTTTCTACAAAAGGTAACTATTTGGGATCAGACAGATATCACTTTCAAAGACATTTCGGAACGTGTCACAAAAATCAACAAAGAGTATTATTGTCTTATTGGTGAAATTACGACATGCTCTCAAGACCAAGATACCGATGCTGTAGGATATTGCCATCAAACTCCTCATTGGCAATTCTAGGCCTGATACAAAACGGCTTATGCAGCAAAATATCCATAAAATGAGATGTGATATTGTTCCATAGCCTCCCTATAGTCTAGACCTAGCTCCATCAGATTTCTTTTTGTTTGGTCTTTTGTTGATCTATCTGCGCGGGAAAACATTTGACAACGATAAGACTCTCATTTTCTGCATGAATCACTGGTGCAAATGTATAAACCATTTGAATTTTACCAAAATGCATTTTTGGCATGGAAAGAACATAGAACCATATGAATCAAATCAGAGAAATACGTTGAAGGACATAGCCTACTAGTCGATGGTTTCCTGTATGTTCTTTGTCATTTTGATCGTACGATTCCTAATAAAAAAAGATATAACCATCGATACAGAAAATTTTGAACGCCCCTTGTATTTTAAGTCACCATTTTTTTTAAATAAAATTTTTTAGATACGATTTCTTTTACATTAGAGTTAAACTTTGTAGCTATATTTAGCATGTGTAATCAACAGAGTTCCTAACAGCATAAAAATGTGCGTCTAATATAGAAACTAAAACAAAGCTTTCTTCAAAAGGTTTTGAAATAGAATTTTCAGATTATATATATAACCATTTTAAATACATTATTCTAGAATAATGTTTAGAAGGCATTCATTATTGATGTGCAAATTTTAATACGCACAGTACTTTCTTAAATCACAAATTTAATTTTTAATATACACGTAGATGCAAATCATTGCCAAATAAGAAAAATAATTTTTTTTTCGTATTTATAGACATAATTTTTAGTATTAGTTGTATTTTAGCTTAAGAGAATAATTAACAATAAAAGAAATAGATCAGTTATATTGATAGAAAAAATCTGATACATTAACTTGTAAGAGCAAAATAAATTTTTTAATTGTATTTCTACCAGAAAAAATGTAAAAGTTGTAAGTAAGAGATTTTATGAAAATTTAATTTAATTATGAAATGTTTAATTGGCGATTATGAATATTTTGTGAAGAGTATTTTTAAAGAGTATATCTATAATACTGATTATTTGTGATTGCTTTATGACGAAATATTTTTATAGATAATAATAAACTTATGACAAATTTTCAAAAGCATTAAAATTCCTTACTAAAAAACAAATTTTTTACAGTTAGATTCTCCTTTTTTTTTTATTTAAAATTCTTTCTTAGACTGGTAGTAGGAACATTTTTATTCTTTCTATTATCTAATATATAGAATTTTAATAGCATTTCTAGAGCAAGACAATATTTAATGTAGTTTTTTTTTGATTAATATTACGAAAAGTATATAAATTGATGTTACAAGGCGTAGAGCTTAGCATTAGTCCATTTATTTAATCAAATTTACTTCTATGAAACATTTCTTATGAATTGTTTGCCTTTTGATGCGATACATTATTAAATTATTAGTAATATTATAAGTACCGGAACAAAAACAAAGAGTGACAATATTGTAAAACTAAACCAGTACATAAAACTACATTTTTAATACTTAATAAATTTCAATGAATATCTTCCTCATCTATCAATCTAAGCTAAGCTCAATGACACACAAATAACGTTTTAATTTAATAATATTTATTTCCAATTTACAGCAACACATAACATAAATTATATAGAAATAGTTCTTTAGTGGATGAGAGCCTTGCCAAGTCCAAGCCCATAGCCAAGTCCAAGAGGAGCTCCATAGGCAAGACCAGGGGCTGCGAGACCAAGAGCAGCTCCGTGGCTGATAACACCACCATAGGCGACTGGAGCAGCAAGTACAGGAGCGGCGAGAGCCAAAGGAGAAGCAATGGCAGCAGCTGCTGGGGCAACGTGGTTGACGACTGGGGCGACGGGTCCGGCGTAGGGGCTGGCGATGAGGGCGGCGGCTGGGGCGCTAGCAGCGGTTCCAGGTTCGTTGGTCTTGACGGAGGCTCGGAAACCAAGTCCATCAGCAACGTAGTCAACTCGTCGGGCCCTTCCGTCGATGTCAGCAATGGTGTAAGATCCCTTTTTGTTTCCATGAGCGTCTCCTACTTCGGATCGGGAGTTGGCAGCACCGAGTCCGTCCTTGATGTCATAACCGAAAGCGTAGTTTCCGATAGCCTACAAGCAAATTTAAATTTATTTAAATGGTATGGATATTAAGTAAAGTGAATGTAAACTAAATTTTAAAGTTATAGGAAATTACTTAATTTAATATATACTTACATCTTGAGATCGGGCGCTGGTGCTGACTCCAGTGCTGATGAGGGCTCCGTGTCCAAGGAGAGCGCTGGCATGAACAGCTGCAAAAGCAGCAAAAAAGATGGCGAGCTGAAAAAAAATATAGTTTTAGATTTTATTTTCACGAAAATGTATACTTATATTCATATGTATAAGAAATTTATATTCAGGCATAATCAATATTTACTATACAAAGTTTAACATCGTGTAATAGTCACTAAATACATGGCGTTACATAGCTTAATAATCCCTAAAGACATTCATTAATGTGGGTTGTATTGAAAAATAATACAGTTCAACATTAAATTACATAATTCAATGAAATATTTCTTATTCATCATAATAAACTTTCAGCTTTTGGTTTCGAGTATTAAAACTAATAATAGATGATTTTATTTAACTTTATTTAGTGCATGAAATAAAATATCCTACTTTTTAAGATAGATATTATTCATCAATTTTTGACTAAGACATTAATCTTGTTTCGAATACAGAAAATTATTTCAACGTTATTCTATTTATGCTTGGTCTTTATTAATTCGAAGAGAAGCAGTGTTCAATGTATTAATAATTTTCACCAGTTATTTCCTAAAGATTACCACGTTTGGTAAATAATAATCCATTCAGTGCTATGGCTCAAATTAATTATAGTTTTCATATTGTTGAACTTTCAATGAAATAAGAGAATAATCTACATTTTAATTTAATTTTAGTCTTTACATTTCATGTCTACATAATCAGCGGAAAATACTCATAAATTAACAGTTAAAATATTTTTTCGTAGTATTAAATATATTATAAAGTTATGGTGCTGAATTTTTTTTCTACAGAATGTATTTGAACATATCAAAAGCTATCAAAATATTAGTAAACGTATTAGTATTTGAAAATTAAATTTAATAGGTTAATATCTCATAAAGCTTATTAATTTGTTTACATTCCATTCATTTAACAGACATGGAGGATACGATTGGTGCATTTTTCTTGTTTGAAATTAGCACAAATATTTTTCAACAGAAAATTTAGATATTCATTAACATATTCATCAGAAATTTTAGTATTTATTTTTCATGTCACCATAATAAGCAGAAAATTGACATAAACTAAGTGTTAAAATTGTTTTTCATCTTATTAAAGATTTTATACAGTTAAGCTGTGGTGAATGTTTTTTCTACGTATCGTATTTCAACCAATCTACAGCTATCAAAATATTTGTAAATGTATTAGTATTTGAAAGTTAAATTTAATAGAGGTTAATTTCGTATAATTCTTATTGATACATTTACATTCCCTTCTTCAATAGATATGCGAAAAGAAGATAAATATAATTTTTTAACTAAAATTAGTACAAAACCTTTGAAAGGTTCTAGATTTATTAGAAAAAGTTTTGTTTATATATCTATTCTTTACGAATTACAAAGAAATAACAATAAAAGATCTCGTCTACTGGCCATTTTGATTTCGTGAACGTAATGTTAAATCTATAGAATTTATACTGCCGTATTCAAATCTTTGCTATTTTATCTACTTGAACGCAATAACAGTGTATACGAAAGAGCAAAACAAAATGAAGGTTTCTTCATTTTTCTTCTAATATTTAGAACCATTTTTGCCCGTATATTAATGATTCGTTTGTGGTATTCCAGTTTAAAATATTCTAAAATATTTTCAAAAATCGAAGAGATAATGTAACTCCACAAAAAGCTCATTAGTTTTTTTCCTCTTTCGGATGTACTTTTTTTTGCATTCAAATACGTAAAATACTATAGGTTTGAGGATGTTAGAAGGAATTCCGTAGGATTAACATTATGTTCACAAAATCAAAGTACCCAGTAGACTGGAGTATTTAGCAAAGTTTAAAAAAACAAGAATTTTGATAAAGATAAAGATATATGTAATAATAAAATGGAGCAGGATGGAACTTACCTTAGCAATCATGTTGATAAGAAAGTATATGGCAACTCAAGCGACTGAGTATTAATATGATTTAACGTAACTTCTTACACTTTATATACCATACTCTACAAGGTAATCGACATAGGAAAAATGCCGTTTATCATCTAATAACGCTTCCGATAATGCATCCTACACAACCCCACCCTACATACAAGGAAATTTATGATGTCTGCATTCATTGATGATAATCAGATCACGCAATTAGCAAGATTTAAATTCATTCATTTTTCAATATAAGCGATATTTTTTAGTTTTATGACTAAAATGACGCAAATTCAGAAAGTAATTAAAATGGTAGAATTAGTTCTGCAAGCACACATACTGCTTACAAATTATATGCTAATTACCACTTTTCTAGTCTTTAATAAAATGAAATATTCATTCTGCCTCAAAGTTCTTGTAATTAGTTTTTTATTAATAAAAATTAAAATGCTTTCCATATCTCTAAGTATTTTTAACCGGAAATGCATACATCTCAGGGACTGTAATTTTAATCACAAGGAGATGACATTATACAAATGCGGTATAAAGTAATAAAACAGTGGGTGTTTTAACAAAATTCGAGGTCAATTAACCTCTTCAGACCCAAGGTCATTTTTGAACCATAAGTTGTAGAATAATTTGTATCAATCAGTTCTAAATACATGAAAAAGTACTGAAAAAATGTTAAAAAAATTATTTTTATTTTTCAGAAATTAAATGTCTCCTGGAGAAGACATTGGGACAAAGTGACATCATAATGTTAATTTCAAATATTTCTTTAATCTTAATTTAATGAGTAATTCATAATAATTAGCATAATGAGCATAGTGTAAAATTTGAATCACAAAATATCTCTGTCCGAACTGTATGCTAAAGAGTCCTAATTTCCAAAATTTTTCATTCGCTTTTTTCTCTCTCTCTTTATCTTATACAATTAAATAATTTCTCAATTTTAAGTTATTTCTTATTGAAAGCTCATGATTTCCAAGAATTGTTGTCTGCGAATACGGGAATTCTAGTTTTTTCTGCCCATTACATTCGAATTCTGTGAAATTTTAAATTAGACATAATTAGAGTGATCACTAATTATGTTTCATTTCGTTTATTGACAGATACAGATTCTTTCCTGTATCCTTTAAATATCTACATTTGGTGAATTCAGTCATCAATTAAAGTAAATCATTTCGAGCTGAAATATATGCCATAATTATTGTTTCGAATAGAGTGATTTTGATAGCCATTGACCTAATGTCTCCTACAGTCGACACTGAAATAGCAGCGTTCTAAATCAGAAGTGGGAAGATTTAAATAAGAAATTAATAATGTTATATATATACAGCAGTTTTAAGGAGCTCAACAGTGTGTTTAATATTTTTTTTACTATCAAATAATAAAAAATATGAATACTTAGCGATGCGCAAGCGTATAATTTTCTTTCTCTCGGAAAACACCATTTTCATTTTACTATAAATAAGCTACAAATGCAAAATGTTCACTAAAAATCCTTTTTTTAGAGCTACCGTCTATCAATAAGAAAATTAACTAATTCTGGGTAGCAATGACGTGTTTTATTTAACTTGGCAACATTTTCTGAAAGTGTTGTTTAGTGTCTCCTGCAGACGATGCTGGGACTGAGGAGGTTAAACATTTTCCAGTTTTAAATTTACACACTTTGTTTCTAGAAAAGTTCATTTAAATCAGAACTGAGATTCTTTGAAAAAAAAAAGACCATTTGCATATGTGTCATAATTATGAGAAATTTAATTTATTAATTGCCACGAAAGTGATTACTGGTTTTGTTAATATATTTAAGTTGTTCATAGCATAACAGTGTTTGAAGTCGGATAGCGTTGCTGAGGCACGTTGGTGTTACCATTGCGTATTATAACGATATGAAAGCAAATATAACGTTGATTAATTGACTAGTTTTGATTTGACAGCCATTTTAAACTAAATTCAAATTTGATTAATGGGGCAACGAGTTGTCATCATTTTGCATCATTGTCACCATCGATGAGACTGGATTCGTCATAATGCACTAGAAACCAATCAGCAATAAAAATAAATGAGTTGTTTCCTCTAAATCTGCTTAAAAATTGGCGAAAGATATTTCATTGAGTGGAAAAGTAAAGGCGATGATTTTTTCTGATGCGCAAAGAGCGACATACCATTATTCTTCTTAGATAAAGAAAACGAAAAAAGGTCAGTGGACAGTATTATGATATGTAACCATTCTCCAATTTCCCCTTCCTCATAAGGGTATATTTTGTGTCACCATGTAAAGTTGTAAGCTGATCACTTCAAAATTATATTGGGGCCGCAATAGCCTAGTGGTCATAGTAGCTGACTCGCGGTGGGCAGTTTTTGTTGAATCGAGGTTTCGAACCTTTATACTACTAAGATCCACTATGTGGCTGATGCATGTTAAATCTATGGATCCCCAAAACCCTCCTATGGGCGTGGTGTGGAAATTAAGAGATAGAGGTACTAGTTTAAGTGTCTTCATCAAATGACCGAGCTTCAAAATTACGAGGTCTGTCACCAATAGCCCTAGTGTTGTTTCTAGTGCGACGTTAATACAACCAAACCAAAATTTTACTGTTAATGTCTTTGCTTACAAACATTAATATGCTTAAAAATCACCATAACTATTATTTTGAATTTCTACCTGTAAGCCAAATTTTTAAGAAAAATCTTTAATTTATTGAATTATGTTTCGTGGTTTTGATTTTTAACATAACTGCAAACACTAATTTGATTCAGAAGAGCTTGATTATAAAATCGTTAAAACAGGAAGTCATTTTAAAAGTAAATTTATTTTAATTACGCGTAAATACTTTTGGAGTTGTGTTTCCTGATATTTTCTTTTTCATCTTTAATAATGATACAAAGTGGTTCGTCTATTGATTTCAAGTTTGAATCATGATTGTAGTTACATGAGTAAAGATTTATTATCAATACGATTTTGAAAAAAATCAAAATATTTTTTAAAACTCCTGTCTTTTGTGATGATTTGATAAATCCTATTATTTTGTAGAATGATTCTTGGTTGTGAAGATATTATCCACATAAAGGGGATTTTAATTCTTATTAACTGGAATATATTAGAACAAACTGTAATAATTGGTATTTAATGCTAATACAACTCAACTGTAAATACAAAAGCTATTTTAGTGTTATAGGTACCACGATTTTACTAAATTTTTGCGATTAATACTGACATTGGATTTAGATCCTAATGAATAAGTTTCTTATTGAAATATTAATTTTTAATCTTCAAAATGAGTTCCAGAACAGGAATTGCAGTTCAAGTTAGAGAGCAGGTAGTTAAAATGTCTGCAGAAAGTAATTTCTTAAGAAATTGCAAAAGCAGTTCTGCGAAGTCACGGATGTGTTCAAAAAATCATCAAAAAGTGTAAAGAGTTTAAAACATTCCCGGAAGAGGACGAATGTGGATCCTGGATGACAGAACCAAAAAAAAAAGGATCCTACGAAGTGACCGGAAATCCAAAAGTGAGAGCTCCAAAAATTGCTGTTAACACTTTTTCTACGATATCAAGACCTGTTTCTGCAGAATCAATTAGAAGTGTATTCAGGAAAGCAGGCTTTAATGGTTGAGTGACCAGGAGAAAACTTTTCATTCCTAAACGAAACCAGGAGAAAAAGGCTTTCATTTGCTGAAAATTATATTTCAAAGTCTCCAGATTTCTGGAATCAAGTTATATTCAGTGATGAGACAAATTTAATGCTTTTGGAAGTGATTGGTGATGCTATGTTTGGAGGAAACCTAATTGTGAGTTGCTTCCTAAAAACATCATTCCTACTGTCAAATATGGAGGTGGCTCTGTATTCATATGGTGCTGAATGTCTGTCAATGGTGTTTGAAGTTTAGTGCTTATTGATGGGATCATGGACAAGAAAATATAATTTAAAGTAAAATGCTGAAAAGTTGGCTTAGGATCGAGTTTCCTGTTTCTACACGATAATGATCCTAAATATACAGCTGAAATCGTTCAATTGTAGCTGTTGTGCAACTGTAGAACGCAGTTGCACATTTCACCTTAATCACCTGATCTCAACATAAATAAACATTTATGGTCACAGTTAGAAACATATATCCAAAAGCATCATATCACGAGTGAAGTCCTTTTAAAAATTGTTTTAAGAGAAGAATAGGTTAAAATCACAAGTGAGAAACAACCCAAAATCTTGTTAAATCAATGTCACATCATCTGGAAGCCATCATTAATTTGAAAGGGTATGCAACCAAATATTAGTTTATCATTTTTATGTTTTCATTTAAAAATTATGCCAGGTGTATACTGTAGCCGCTGTAGCCTAGTGGTCATGGTTTCGGATTCGTGGCAGGCGGTTTTCGTTTATTCGTGGGTTCGATCCTTGGACTCTAAAAACCCACCGTTAGTGATACACGTTCGATTAGGGTTAATATTCTGATTGCATGATGATGATTTTCAACCGAATGATGAATTTCCTTTTTTCAAATTGGAGATAAGAAAATAAAAACATTAAAATTTAAAATTATTCTATTACAAATCATTAATTTCAATTCGTTTTTTACTGTCCCGTTTGAAATTATGATAAATGAATAATAATTCTAGGAATAAATTATTTATTATACAAAGAACATCACATTCTTGAATAAATTATTCACAATATGAAATGCTTCGTATGATATTTACTAACTTTTATTTATTGTAAGATTTGCAAATTATTTGAAATTAATTTGGTGACGAATGTGAAATAATTAAATATGTCACATTTTTTTGAAGTAATGTAACGAGGTATATATATATTTATACAAACTTAAAATTTTTTGATTGATTTGTAACAGAATGGGATTTCAAATTCGTTGCAAGAGTATTTTACTTCTATTTTCGTTTTAATGAATTTTTTATTGTTTATGATACTTAAATAGTCTGTATTATTCAAGATATCATCACATACTTATTTAGATTTCCACGTTTACCAACATGATGTATAATTCTTTAATACTTTGACAAGATTGTTTTGTTTTATTGATATGAGTTTGATCAAAAATAATTATGTTTTAACGAAGTTTCTAATGTTTGTTAAATCATAAAACATAATTTTCTGATTTTTAAAATACTTATATCTTTTCAGACTTTATGATATATTGATATTCTGGAAATATTATATATAAAAAAAGAGAGAATATATGAAACACACTGATAATTTTAGAGCCATTGTTAAAAAAATTATTGATAACTTTTAATCAATTTCCGTCTTGAGATTGTAGTCTACAGCTTTAATAAATCTTGAGAGTTATACAGTCCTTGATAAGGTGGGAACAAATTCCACTAGTCCATATAAAAATCAAGAATATTCCTTTTGAAATGTATTTGTATGTATAAGAACATATTGTTAATTAAGATCATTAGGATACCTTGAGGTTATTATTCCCGTTCTTATCTAAAGAATGCCCATGAGGGAATGTTTAGTTATTAAGTCCTTGAAGGGATGTTTAGTTGATGTATGTATTCTTCTAATGTTTCTTTAATTTTTCAATTATAGGAGTATGTTTTCTGTAGTTCTCAATATTTTTTCGATGTAAAATTTAACGTTTAGAGTAAAAACGAGGCATATATATGTGGTGCAAAAATATTTAAATGGAAAAGCACATTTTTTTAAATGATGACTTCAAAAGAAATAAATAATTTATTCTTAAGTTATGTAGTAAAAGAAATCGATTAATATATTATTTTTATATGAAATTCAGAAGTATTTCACCCCTCCAGTTTAAGGAATTATTTCAATATCTTAAAAAATTGTGTTGAATTTTTCATCATTTTTATTGAATAAAAATAAATAGTAAATAAATTCTAAACGTATTTTTCTTATTGATTAGAAACACTTTCCTGAAGAATGCTTTAAATTTATGATGCTTTTCTTTATAGCGTTAATATTCAGTTGTTTCAATATTAACAATATTTTATCATGTTATGTCAAATATTATGAGTAAACGAGGATGGAAAAATGTAATTAATTCTAGACTTTATATATAAAGCAATTCTTATGATTAATGAGATTTTTTGGTCCTCAAATAGGATCGTTAAATAGATATCACACATTCATTTTGGTATATAATTAACGATTATTTTATGGGATTTTCTTTTGATGTACTACAACATTTTTACAAATATTGCAGTACATCAAAAGAAAAATCCTATAAAAATAGTCATACAATTATTATTTATTAAGGAGTATGTTATTAAATAACTTTTAAGCAAGAAACATGCAATACCTTTTTAGTAATGTTATTAAATAATTACAGATAGATTATTTGGAGAAAGTGAATGATATATTACTTGCATTTAACTTCATCAAAATGTCATTAAATTAACCATACTCTATGAAAAAGGAAGCGCAGAGGGAAAGGATCATTAGAGAAATATGAGTAAACATGATTAGGCTGCAGATGTTTGATTCAATCTAAAAACACGTAACTAACAAAGGTTTAAATAATATGAATTTCAATAATCTAAATTCGAATTGATTTACCTTAACTCCCAAAATATTGACAAAAACTACACGAAAATACATCTTAAAATATTTATTTAAAATCATTATGAAAAGCAATGCTATAAATTAATACAAAATTACAAAGATGTTACGACATTTTTCAATGAATGAGAGCCTTGCTAAGTCCAAGTCCATAGCCAAGCCCAAGAGGAGCTCCATATGCAATACCGGCAGGAGCAGCGAGTCCAAGAGCGGCTCCATGTCCAAGTCTAAGAGCGGCTCCATGTCCAAGTCCAAGAGCGGCTCCATGTCCAAGTCCAAGAGCACCTCCATATGCAAGAGCAGCTGCGGGGGCAGCAAGACCGAGAGCGGCTCCGTGTCCGAGAACTCCGCCATAAACAGCTGGGGCAGCGAGGGCTACTGGAGCAGCGACGGCAGGGGCAACTGGGGCTACGTGGTTAACAACAGGGGCGACGGGTCCGGCGTAAGGGCTGGCGATGAGGGCTGCAGCAGGGGCACTGGCGGCGGTTCCGGGTTCGTTGGTCTTGACGGA
>BMAW01030976.1:241-17001 GCA_019974015.1 Nephila pilipes | reverse complement strand
ATTTCTCAGAAGATGTTTTCCCGAAACCTAACACATAGTTTTGTAACAGGAGTAAACTACAATAGATACAAATCTAATTTATCAAGTACTAAATTATGTTGTTGTTTTTTATGAAAGAGTAAAATTTTCATGAAGGAATAAGGGTGGATAACCGAGGGGTAGGGTTCTTTCTGCATATTGTTAAGAATGTTTCACCCTTCAAGATAACATGTAAAATAGAAGAAGCTGCCTTCATTAAAGTGAAATTAAAATTCTAATTGAATGTAGATGATAAAACATTCAAAAATAGCAACCTTTTAACCGAGGCATGACTCTGAAGCGTATATTTTTCACAAAGTACCAGCGAAGATAACGATTTGTTCAATATCTCAACAAAAGGTTTTCATAGTTGAAGAAAACTCCAAGGAAACTGGATGAATATACAAGACGTATTTTTTACATGACAACCGTATTAAAATATGGCTGCTATAACCCTACGACACAATTCCATTCATGCACGTTTGATATCTACACTGCTAGTTATTGAAATTGCAACACCATGAAAGAAAGTAAATACAAAAGACATATATATCGTTCATATACACATGAAGACAATGATGAAATTTGCTAGATGGAGAGGGGAGGCAAGCCATTCTATCAACAACTCATTATCAGATGTTTTCAATGGATGAGACCAAGCAGGCCAGGGCGACAATAAAAAACCCTGTAGTAAAACTAATTCGAATCATTGGACGAGTGGTTGAAAGACTGTGAGAGTAGCCATGCAACAAATAACCAGCCCTTTTTATATTTTATGTCAGCTGCCAAACTTTAATTATGTATTAATGCAGCACAATATACTAATAATTGCAAGAATAACAAACATCAAACTAAACTATCATACACTGCCTTTTACGACAGCCAACTTAGCAGCCTCTTGCTATTCTAATTCTTCCCCAAACTTGCAAGGAGTTGAGTTGTTCTTGAACTCTTAGTGGAGTTGAGTTGCTTCTCTTCATAGATCTTAACTTCTGTGTGTCGAGGAAGATCAGAACACGACGTGCAACAAGTTGTTTTTTAATTATCTTGTTTGAAGATTGTGTTTGGCAGGCTTTCGAAAATAAGACACAACTACTGGACGTCAGATGTCAGAAATATACTGATCTGCTTTCAAATTACATTCGATCCGAACTAGAGATGAGTGCGTCGTGTACCCAATGACTGCCAAACCATCACCAGGGGCAGAGCTCCTATGCCGCTATCGAATGCAAGCAGGCGACGAGAGGACTCCTCAGTGCCTCCAAATACGTGTATGGCCATCAGAATACAGCACGCAGAGCCAGAACTCCTCTGAAAAGACGACATTGTGCCACTCCTGTATCTAGCTTAGTCGTTTAGTGCACCAGAGTCGCCGTCTCTCTCTAAGTTGTATTGTCAAGGGAAACCAAATTTATGGGAGACATGCTGAAAGTCCACGCTGTTGCGAACATCGTCGCACTTTACGCAATACTTGGTGTGCTGCAAATATTCCCATTTCCTTACTAATGGTTTATGACGTGGTTGTACGGTTTTGCAGAGCCGAATTCACAATATGTCTGTCCTTTCAAGCGTTTGTCATAGGAGAGCGTCGTGATCCTGCTTGCGTCCAGTATAATCCTCAGCAACCCATTGATTACATATTCACATGACAGTGGTTGGATTTTGACCAGAGCAAGGGGTAATTTCACGGAACGATAATAGACACTCTCGATCGGTAACAACCCTGCCTCTACTGAATTCCGACATTTATTGGTAAGCCTTTTTTCTTCTTATTCGATGCAAAACATGATATTCTGAGGAAATTCCTTCCTTATAAATTGCTTTTCGAATGAGAAATCACTACACAACTTTTTTTATGCGTTACTTCAGATGTCATTTCTCCCTCTTCTATCGCCTTATGCCCTGAAATACTAATTACTTGCGTATCATAACCTCTTCTTCCTTCCATGTGATTTTAACGTTCATCAGATCATTTCTTCCTAGTGCAGCAATTTTAATGGCAAGCAGTGCATGTCTTTTGGATGTCAGTACAAAATCATTCGTCTGTAGTTGCCTTTGTTTGCGCTTATTTAAAATGTCTCAGATAATTGAAAATCCTCCGATCGAACGCGTTGTGATATGTTTTCAGCAAGCGTACGTTGTGAAAGCTGCCGAAATTCATTAGCAGGTTAAATAAATGTATGGAAAAAGCATAGTAATCGATGGAATGGTAAGAAAATGGATTAGAACTTTTAAAGATGTCCATATTAATGTTCATAACGATTAGTGTAGTGGGCGACCGTCTGTCATAACAGAAGTCTTAGTGTAGAAAGTTGATGCGAAAATTTGAGAAAAAAGATGCTTTATAATTCATTTTTATCTAATGAATTTCCTCAAGTTTCAAAGAGTATTCTTTCAGAAATAGCGGCGGTGTTTCTTATGAATCATGGGGCAGATTTCTGTGAGGATAAAATTTAAAAAATGGATGTATGGTAGCATATGTGCCTTAGCATTGGTGGTAATTAAGTTGAAAAGTAGAATTAAGTACCCGCTTTCATATAAAAATAAAAAATTCAGAAAAATCTCTATTTTTATATAAGAAATTAAGTATATTAATAATTAAATTAATTAATATAATGATTAAACTCTAAATACTTACTTAAAACATGCCACGTATAGATAGAATTCGCTTTTTACCTATTATCGGAATGATTGGAACTGCAAAACTTAGAGAAGCTTAAAATGTTTTTTCATTATAGAAAACCCATACTTTGGGCAGTCAAGGAAAACAATTAAGTACATGATTAAAATAATTTTCTTACTTATAGTGTTATTTTGGACTGTGTTTTTTTCTCTTATTACAGGAAAGGAAATATACAATGATTCATAAATGTGTTTGTTGCTTATGATTATTCTTATTTTATTGTTTCCTACCTTTCTTATTAGATTTTTGACCAAGATATTTGTAGAATTTTCAAAACTGTCAAATTTATTACGTGTGAAATTATATATATATATATATATATACATATATATTGCTTCCTGAGAAAAAATGTACCGAGATAAATAGAATTAAAAAACATTATATCAGTTATTTAACTAAATTTGCTGTTCATAAATAAATTCAAATGTAATGGAGGATTTTTTTTTTGTTTCCTGTTATGAAAATATTCGAGTCTAATTAGCTTAAGTTAGAGAGAGAACTTTAGTTCTTAGCTCATTTTTCTAAAAACTTTTAAGATTTATCCGTTTACTCGAACAAAATTGAGTCATATTAAATTATTATGAAATGAAAATGCCTTTTCTGTTTATAAGAAGCTTTCATAAACATAATATTGCTCGTCGTCATTGAAACCTGTAATACTCAAATCGAAAAAAAGTCATTTGCTTGAAATAAATATGTTTTCTAAGGTAAACTAACAATAAATGTCATTAAAATTGTTGCTGAGAGATTTTGTAGCGTAATTTAATTTAAAAAAAGAAGATAACATTATCTAGGCCTCTGAAAAAGGATAAGTTATGGGATTGAGAATTTTTTTACGACTGAAAAGGATATCCTTTAAAATTATTTCAAATTATTTGAAAAAATTGCTTTGCATATTTTCCTAAAGACTACCAAATATTATATTAACACTATTTAAAATTCTTTTATTAATTAATTGTATTAAAAAAATCTTATGAAAGCAGAAAAAGAAAACGTTTCGGTATATCCCGTGAAACTTTAATTGGATAAAATTCTACCTAGAGATCTCGTACGAAACACAAATTTTAATTTTTGATATAACTCATCCCGAAATTTCTTACCTGTTTCTTATACCGCTGATATCTTTAGAATGAGATTCTGGTTTTGAAGCTACTATGAGAACTTTCTCCAAAGATGGCAAACCTGTTGATCGAGAAAAAAAGGAACAGAACTATATATGAGGGCGATTCAAAAAGTACCTGCGTTTAAAGATAAATGACCCTTAGAAGTTGGCGTTATATTGTGCGTCACCATCTGTTAAACGACACCAGAACAAATTTTACGCAAATTCACAAGATTTTAGAATGCTGCCATGTCGGTATGGTTTATCCTTATAAACAAGAAATCTTTCAAAACAAAATTGGTTTCCGGTGAAATGGCTTCAAAGAAAGCGTAGACAGTCTCATTGGCCAGAAAACTGACGGTGAAGAGTTTTGGGATGCGAAAGGAGGCATTTTCATGGATTTGTTAGAAAAGAAAAAACGATCAATGAAAAATATACCTCAGCTTGATTTCTTATTCACACTACCTAATTTTTCATTCCTGTCAAGGGTACTTTTTAACCATCTACGTGCATTAATTTTATTTTCAAAATAAATAAAATTAAAAAAAAAATCGATATTGGCTTTCCTAAGTTCATTTTAACATGTGATAATGTTTTATTTTCTGTTAAATTTTCGAAAAGGTAGAATTATTCAAAATGAGTATTAATTAATGTAAAGTAAACGTACTTCTGAATCCTAGGCTCAACAGGAGCAATTGTTCAAATTCCTAAAGCATTTTTATTTTTTCAAGCAAAATTTCTTTAGCAACAAAAACAATTGCTATTGATAACAACAAAAGGAATAAAAACAAATGATTCTATAATAAAAATGAATTATTAAATGAAATATTAAAATAAGAGTAAAGGAAAAATTACTAAAGCAGACAGTAGTATTCTGTTCCGATATTGAAATAAAAGCAGACGATAAAATATTAAATATATCTCAGCAATACAAATGTGTCTTAGTAAACTAAATGTAGATTTAATCCTAATGTATTATAATATTAATCTTTTAACCACAGCACCGTGTATCCTTCATTTTATGCCCAGACATTTTTGTTGACACCATTTTCGCAAATCAACAACGTGTTAACACATGTTAAGATATATTAAATAATAAACCTTCCTCTCTTAAATTTGGGATGTACTGACCGCGAACCATGGACCAAGTATTATCGACATCTGTTGTTTACCTCACTTCGATATTTCAAGAGTAAACATTAAAGCGGATGACAAAAAACGAAGCAAAATTCATTGGACTGAGAAAGAAGAGGGTACCTATAGAAGGGATTCACAAAAGAAGATTTTCAAGAACTTTTGGCAATTTTAATCTCCTGTGGCTATGCTTATATCGAAATTTAGGTTATGGGCAGTATTTCGCTCATTGAAGCTTTGATTCTCACATAACTTAATTAAGAATTAAGGCTCAACATATGCAATAATTTAAAGAACTTCATTGATATACAACAATACTCCTTCCCCTTTTTTCATTTACATTTTTTAATTTCCCTTTTTTCTCTTCAAACTAAAATGTCACCTTCATTGTGATTACTTTTCTAGTAATATATATGCGCTTAAATATTATTGGTACTTTTCCATTTTGCCAGCGCAAGCGATTAAGTCACCAAAAATGATATAAGCAACACCAAACGGAATATGTGTATACTGTGTGTTGTCGCCAATAAAAAGACGGCTTGGCAAGATTTGCCCCGGCGAAATGGAAAAGTATCATACCTTCTTACAAAATAAATTGCTTGTTTCAGAACCAATTATGTAGATTTTCTTATTTTATTCAACAATGCATTATGGGACCAAACTGCGATTTAAAAATCATTTCAAACCTCGTCTTAAATATAAGATCTTTTGGTGGTAAAATTGAGTTATGACGCATATTTCAAAACATTTTACACTATATCTAAATATACATATACACTCTATAACAGGAAGGAAAAAAACAACGACGCATCAAGAAGGAGTTGCCTGATTGTAATGAAATTTCGTTTGCAAAGACATTTGAAACGAACATGCAAATAATTAAAATTTGGTGTCCAATGAATGAAAAGCGGGAGCTACAGATCGTCGGAACTGCTCACTCAGTAGGTGTATATAAAAAGCGATTCTCAATCTGATGGTCAAATTTTCTGTTGCATTGCAATTCAGGATACCTTTCAATGACTAAAAAAATACCTTGTAGCAGGATTCGAGCAACTGTCAGAGTTTGAAAGTGATCGTATCATTGGATTGAAAGAGGCAGGTTGGGCAAATCGGAGAATCGTTCGTCATACGGCTCGAAGAGATGCGGCGATTAGAAGTTAATAAGAAATGGCAAGAATGGGTGGATAATGGCAAATTTCAGTGTCATGCTGGTAGCGGTCGACCTAGAGCCAGAGTAGATCTGAAGGACATAATAATTGTCAGATCAGCTGTCACAGCGCCTGATTCATCGTTATCAACCATCAAACGCACGACCCACACACGAGTTTCCAACATGGCCATTCGCAGACGGCTGATAGAGCGAAATCTACTCTCGTACCGACCACTACGCTACCTACCACTCACGCCTGCATGCTGTCTAGCCAGATTACACTGATGCTTGGCTCGATCGGGTTAGAATGATGCTGACTGGAGACTTATAGTGTATAGCGAAGAATCCCGTTTCCAACTGTGTCCTGACGATCATCGTAGAGGTGTCTGGAGATGACCAGGGCAGCGTGCCGATCATGCTTTCACTATTGCACGCCACACAGGCCCTCAATCAGAAGTTATGGTCTAGTGTGCCATTACCCTTGATAGCCGGCCTCCTTTGGTCGTCATTAGAGGCACTCTCACAGCACAGCGATACGTCGACAACATTCTGAGACCTGTTTTGCTACCATTCCTATTGAGGTACCCTAGCCTTATTTTTCACCAAGATAATGCCAGACCAAATACTTCACGTGTTGCTATGAACTGTCTTACAGCTTGTGAAACGCTTCTTTGGCCAGCTAGATGTATCTCCAATCGATCATGTCTGGGATATGATGGTAAGGCGACTGCATCTACCAGGGAATGATGAGATCTAGCCCGACATTTCGAACAAATTTGGCAAGAAATACCACAGGAGACCATCAGGGAGCTTTATCACTCTATACCACGTAGTGTGGCAGCTTGCATCTTGGCTAGAGGTGGGTCAAAAACTTATTGAGCTCGTAACTTTGTAACTATGTAACTCTGAAATTAATCCTTCAATTATTCTGAAATTTTAATCATTTTCTATTCTGTACATAATTTTCCTATCTGCCAATTTTTGTCTCCATCGGACAACTCCTTCTTGGTGCTTTTTTTTTTTTTTTTTGTTATAGAGTGTATATAATTACTGAAAATACATTTATCTCTAATAACATTGTTAAAAAAAGAGGAAAACCTAAACACTTGAAGATGTGTTTAAGTTGTAGGAAGGACAGGAAATACGTTAAATAAGTTATAGTTCACAAAAATATCAAAACGCCATTAAATGACGAGACCTTGATAGGATTACTGATATACAATACCTTCAACTATTTCAGCTAGCTTCGGCAGCATGTTGACATCTCTACCTTCCAGGCGATATCCATCTTCGCTTAAAAGTACTTTGGCATTCAGCTGTTCGAATCTTTTCAGAACTGCCTGAAACATTTCAGGAGTGAAAAGATTTTGAATTTTATTTAAGAAAAACGACTCATTAAGGAGTCGCGACCTGATCAAAAGGAAATGATATAATCATTACTTACATAAATGCGTCTTATCAGTGGACAAGAAAGGACTATGAGATTATAATAATAATTATATACTTTCAATAGTAATAAATTTACTTAGATTTTTATATAATTGTCGAATCGAGTTAAGACTTGATAGCAATATAAATTCACATCATTCGTGAATGCTGAAAAATCTTTTTTGGTTGTGTAATATCATTAGTTATCTTGTAGGAGCTCCTTCATTGCTCCTTGACGATGGCCTTATTTGCTTATTGTGATGTCACCACGAAATATTATAATGTCAATTTGCGGGTTCTTTCGTACTAATTAAATTCCATTCCAAAAAAAAATTTCCGTTTCTCTTTTTTCATCCGTAGTTATGAGATCAAACATTTATCATTGCTTAATTTTTTAATCCTGAATTTACAAAATAGTGATGCAAATTATATGATTAATTTAATGAATAGTGTAAAAAGTTCCATATCATTGTAAATAATTATAACAATGTACCTCGCATTCCTCATAATTTAAAAAGAACAAAACAGAGTGTGGACGTTATTGTTAATATTTTTTTGCTTTCTTTTGTTTAAAACAGAAAAGAAAGCTATTCAATTGACCTAACCCTTTTCAATATTTAATTGACCACCTTAGATGCTAAAAATACGATGATAAAGTAAAAAACATTTATTAAATTTTCATATATAATGAAATTTGAATGTATATCTCTTAAAATCTCATTTTATATCAATGCTTTTCTTTTTTATCATTTTGATACTTATTAAATTTTAAACTATTTTATTTCAACTACTTGAAAAAAATTCACGAAATTGCTGAAGTTTCCTTTATTTAAGAATATGGCCATCTTAAGAGATCTTGTAAGTATTTTACTATAGTTAGTTCGTTATGAACTAATTTTGACCAAATCACTATGTGTTAAGAGCTTTTTCCAATTTATTTGATCTAAAGAACTCTCTTTAAAAACTTATAGAACACTTTTCACGACTATAAATCACGAAATCCTTCCGATTGTTCCGAATATAAAGATTTAATAGAATAAATTTTGTATTTCTACTATGTTTTCTAAAAAATTAAAATGTATATACAGATCATTTTAATGGAGATATGTTTTAAAGATCGTATCGAGTTTTTCCATGACCAACGTTTTATAAAAATGTTGAGAAATACGACCATCTAATAATACATCATATTCTCATAAGGTCTTACATAAAGTACTTTTTAACTTCTTCAAAATAGAGAGTATAAGATAAATATCTAGGTATTCTAATCCGAGAATTAGTTCTAATGTGTTCCCTTTTTGCTTCTGCAGGCAAAGAACGGAAACCTTTTATTTAAACATCAGATTCTGTAGAATGTAAATACAATTTTTACAAGTGAGTTACTAAAAAAAATAAGTAAATATAATCTTTAGTAAATTTAATTATAAGATTTTTATCATAAGATTTGTGAATACGAAGTATAATAATGTAGTACTGGGGCAAGCTGTAAATAATTTTAAAAAATAGGTTATTGCATAAAATTAAAAAAAAAAAAAAGGAAACTTCTTAAAGTACATAAAAATGATATTAGAATTACATGAAATAAGTGTGTAATGTAACAGCAGTAATTCCATAATAACAGTTAAATTAATACCTACTGTAAATCCTTTTATCGAAACAATATTCTGAAGGTATAAGTTTACGATATTCAAAAGGTAGTAAATATACTAATCATTCAATTATAAACAGAAGCCAGTAGTGAATGCAGATTTTTCTCTCGTGAGTATAATTCTTAATGTCAGAGTAAAGGACGGAAACAATGATTTAAAATAATACCTGAAAGTATTAAGGCTCTACGTACATCCTTTAACATTGCACTGGCTCGAAATAATGTAATTATAATTAATTAACCTAAGAATTTAGAATATATAGTTCCATTCCATTCATAAATATTTAAAAATTGATGCATTTAAGCAACTGTCATAAGAATATTATTTTACATCTTACGTTGAGAATATATACCAAAAATAAAGGGGGAATTCACATTTACCTGGACTCCCAACATGGGTAGAGCTGCTGTCCAAATGGCTCCGATGCTGATGACGGCCTGCGTGGCGAAGACCGCTTCCTTTCTGTTCGACATGTGACCTGTGCAACCGTTGTTATAACATTTTTAAAAATTTCAGTGGAATTAAGGGTAAATGATTCGTTATAAGTAGTAAATAACTGGCATTTACATGAATTTATATATGTATCAATAAATAAGAATACCCACTCCACTGTGAACAATTTATGACGGAGCTCTATCACATTTCCCCCTTCAACTATCACTTTGGGAGTTGAATTGAAAATCTCTCTTAATAAATGAAACCTCACTTATAAAGAGTAGATGAAAGTTATTTAAGAGTAACTAATATAATCGAAAAGATACATATATAAGATGAGAAACGTTGAATGCGAAGGCTACTAGTTTAATTAATGGTAGAGGTAGTGAGCTGATTATATCATTGTGAGAAATATGAATCATATTTTCGTTTAATAAGAACTTATTAATAAACAGAGAGGATCCGCATCTGCAAATTTTCGAAAGACTCGAACCCGATCGGTTTTTCAAGATAAGTATTTAGAGTTATTATATTAAACGCTAGTTCTGACGTCTATACTGACCTTCGAGTAGGTTCCAGTTAGGATTGTAATTATTTATAGGTCTGAGTAAAATAAATTGGTAATCATCATTGTACGAGTTTATATTCGTTGTACTCCTAATTGGTGACTATTTAAATAATTAATAACGGTAGTAGGGGAAGTAATGATACAAGGATGTTACAAATTTAATATCGCATTAGGCCACGAATTATAATCTATAGATTAAAATGTAATAGGATAAAAGATATTTATTATTTATCGCTAAAGAAGAAAATTTTCAATTGGATTAATTCTAAGCATTCATTATGGTTAGGTGATGTATCTTTACCTTTCAGCATATGTATAAAACTCTTTATACTACTAGAAGGGAAAGTAATGACGAGTTGCTTATTTTCCCCCTTTATGTTTCACATTCTAGAACGACTGTGGTATTACACATCCTAGTGCTGGGATGTGTAGCTGCCCTTGTAGTAAATATTTTATAGTTCCCCAACAAACTTTCAAATGTTAAAATAAGTACTTAACTTTGGTGTATGAATATTGTAATTGCTCAACTTAACCTGTACTTAAATTTATTGCACGAGTTTAAAAAAACAATCTTTAAGCTGATATAAGTGTAATTATACCTTTCATACGCAATACTTAACCAGTAATAGTTAATGCTAATACCAATAACTCTTTGCTAATGTATGTAAAACTTTTACCCCATTTCAAGACATTTAAAATAAAAACATTCTTAAAAATATTTAATAAGAGTTAAATTCATTTCAAACAGGCATCCTAATCATAAAAAGCTTTAAATATTATTAAGAAGCAAACAAGATATCTTCATGAAACTTGTTCTGTCTATTAATCGATGCTTATGCATATACATTATTATGTATGTAAATTGTAGCTATTAATGTTGATTTCTTTGTTTTCAGGAAGTCGTTGATTGAAGTGTAATTCGCAGTATGGTTAAGTTTTTATTATTTCCCGGAGTATCGTAAAGTTAAAATTATTATTGAAAATAATCGAAATCCAGATTTTGTTTTCATGCATTCTTCTTTAGACTTCATTACGTAGTCATCACACTGAGTTATAGATTTCTTCCAGTACATTTTGATCTTTCGAATGCCGTCATTGTAGAATACTACAGATCAACAGTAGAATACTGCAGATCAGAATTGGATGCTCAGATTTGTTCATACAGTGGGTTACTTCAATTTACGACATTGCAGTGGATCTCTTCAACAACAATACCAGGAGTTAAAACGCTTTATTAACTAGCCCGAAAGAGACGCCGTTTTCAGCCTAGTTCGTACAAGTACAGTAAAAAGCGACCGATCAACTTTTCTTCAAACTCACTGTTCATAGGATGGAAACAACGCTGACTCACCAAGGTCAGCTAATCTTTCCCCCTCCAGGGAGTCGAAAATTATCCTACACCGAAACATCCTGAAACCAAATGAAGTTAAAGTAATATCTATAGCTTACAACATTATGCACGAAAGGATCAATTAATATGCAGAATGAATTTATCTAGATGGCTCAGTTATTTCTTAGTAATAATTAAGACTTTGCATGTAAGATGATCTGTTTTATTAAAATGTTCTACTATTTTAAGATATTTATCAATTTTTAATGATGTGTTTTCAATGTAATTCGTTATGTTTAGTATTTTATAAATTAAAAAAAGACTTTTATGGTTTATTAAGAAAAACAAAGAGCTCTGAATTTTTCCAAGTTTTTAAAGTGAGAAAATTACTTACAAATGACGATGTCTCCTTTCTTGAGACCCAATTTACGGAACGCGGCTGCGTACAATCGTGTTTCTTCGTACATTTGGGCGAAAGTATAAGTTTTAGTTTCTGTTTCCTCACCTAAGAAAAAACATGGCAAACAGTTAAATAGTATTTATTAAATTATTTCACAAAAATGAATTTCTACAATGGTTTTTACTTTATTATTATTTTCCATTCCACTATTTTCATTCTAAATGAATTTTGATCCAAGAAATTTGTGGCTAGAAAAGAATTTCACTTCACAGTCTCTGAGTCACTATATGATTGAATAAGAACTAAAAGAAATATTTCCTATGCTGAAATCTTTATTATCAGCAAATCCTTACTCCAACATTAAATAATATTTGAAGTCTGCTACAACACTGTTATACGTGTTGTAGTCGACTTCTATGTTTCATTTTGTCAGATAAGTATAAGAAATTTATCCGCACTTGAATAAGAATGTTACAGTTTATAATAAAAGATTTTAAAGGCCATGTCATATATATCTGACAGAATATTGACTCCATTTCAGTTTAGAAAATCAGGTGGTTTTTTTTATTTGTAAAATAACAAAAACGAGAAATATCAATTAATGAATTAAACATGGGAACAGAACTAATATAACAACGAAATGAACGAGAAATCAATGGATTACAAAATCAAGCCTTAGTTAGAGACTCTGTAACTCGGGATCAAATACATTAAACTCCCCTAAAAATATTTTAGAAATGTTGAAATCATAAATTTAGCTTAAATATGTAATATATAATATAAAATTACTGCTGAGGGACATGATAGGCATAATACTTGATTAATTCTCAGTTGGATCTTATGCAAAGCATGAAGACTTATCATCAGAAACGATGTGCACTTAAAACGAATAACGAGATTGAAATGATTTTTGAAAGTAAGCAACTACTCAACAACTACAAGGAGTTATTGAAAACTGAGTGTAGGTAAAGCAAAATATTCATTGGTAAAAATGCAAAATCTTTGCAAATCCATCTAGGATATTGGGTCTGATGCATACTGTCTCACGTCGTAGCATGGAATCGTAGATACTTAATAGTACTTTGACTCGAAATCGTTTCATGTAGCTTGAGCGTTGGTATGCAGATATTACCAAATTTGTGGTATCGTTGTAGTCTTAACAGAATGACCTAAAGCATCTCATGAGTGTTCTATGGGTGAGTGATGTGTTGGCCACAGCATAGAGTATGTCGTTCTGAGGTAAGCACTTGAGTTGGCAGTGAACTCTAGCGTCGTCTTGTTGAATTAGAGGACTAGCATTAGCGTACACAAGGGAATGGCCACCAGTTGAAAGATCTCACTAACATACCTTTGGGCCGTCAAAGTGGCAAATCTACCACTGATCAGAGTCACTGTTCCCAGAAACAAATGAAGAGCCTTTATGCAAGATTGTATGCATGAACTATTTACTTAACTTAAAAGAGGTATCGAAATTGATTATGAGGTGAATCTATGAAAAATCTAATTTAATAAGATTGGAATTCAGAGTGATTAAGCAAATTATGACTTGGTATCAAACTTGAAGAAAAAATTATAAAGTATACATTAAGGGATATTTTAAAATTACTAAAAAAATTTATACCGTCTACAATGAGTGCCGGTCGGTCATCTCTGAATCTCAAAAGGTTCTCCGCGTAATTGAGTTCGGCTCCATCGAACCACTTTGGAAATTCATTCATGGGAATATTCAAATCTACCACCTGGTGAAGAAAGAATAAGAAAAAGCATTACTCAAAAAAAGCATACTCTGAAAAAACATGTTTATGTATAAAACAGTTACATATACTCATAAATTGTAAAAAAGAGTAGAGAGAGAGTAGAACATGTATTAAACATATATTAAATGTCAGCGTAATATATCAAGAATATTGCAGGCATTTTTGAAATGTCATTTTGAATTATCTAGCAATTCATTATTTTCTGTTTCTAACTGACGATTTGAAGGTTTTCATTTCTCTCCGTCTTACACATTCATTTAGAAATACAATGTTGAGAGACGAAATAATACTTATCTGCAAGTTCTTAAGATTTCTCATAAATATTATATTATTAGCGTGCTTTTGTAATCGAGTATCATTTTGATATTTAAAAAGCAAGCACAATCTTCTCTACTACTTAATTTTTATAAGAAAGCCTGTACCTTTATTTACTTTTCAATACAATTACTTCCACTATTAAACCTATCGTATCATACAACTAGATTCTGTATTCCACTCAGTAAGGCCGATATAATTGTCGTCAGGACATTGAACGCCTAAATTCTTTCTAAAGTATAGAAACAATTAGTAGTTACTTGGCGCCATATCAGGTTTGTACTATTTCTAACCCTATGATGCTATGAGATTTCAGTATTGAAGAGCCATGTATGGATGGTCGTTGTCAGGCAGCAAAACAATCCTGTTACTGAACATGCATTTCATTTTGAATTGCACGACGCAGTTTAGTTTCGGTGTCACAACATGTCTCGAAATTTACTTTTTCCTCCCGAGGCAAAAATTCCATATGCGACACCCCTTGTCTATCTCAACATACTGTACACTAGGTTTTGAGTGAGGAAATATATGCTTGAGCTCTGCCTTCTTAGGGTGGTATTGAATGCTTCCATTCCCATCTGTAAACTCCTTCATCCGTTTTCTAACCATTCCATTGCTTTTAATGTGTTCTCCATGCACTTCAATAATATTCTCGATGAATTTCGGCAGATTAAGCAGTTCCAGCTTAGCGTCACTCTACCATGTGAGAACATATCGGTTATTCTGACAAGGCAAGCCAGCTCAAATTATATGAAGCTGAAGGGAGCTCAATTCCTTTTGTGCTATCCACTATATAAGATAGCACTGAAAACCAATCGAAGAGAGAAACCGCATCGAATTTTTTGGGTTGTCTATTCTATTTCCTTCTATGTTGTTTCTATTAGCTGTGAGGTCGTCAGATTATGATTGTCCTCAATTTAAACTCTTTTTAAATGTTTTTAATAAATCGTTCATGTTAGATTGGGTAGCGTTCAAACTTTTTGTGTGATATTTACCTTCTGTTTGGAGTTCATTGTGTTCACTTCACAATAAATGAATTGCAACACATGCCTCTTCCATGCAGATAACGAATCACAGAGCGTGTTTCACTATCAGTGGTCTTTTCTATTATGTGAGGCATTTTAAATGTCCACAAGCAAACTTAAACACGGATGAATGTGTCAATTCTGGCTTTTGTGATTAGCCAATAGATATACATAGTGCACGTGCATGGAATGGTGACAGTAGCGCTATAGTTACCATATTTAAAAACGGTGCTTATTTAAAAACACTCGAAGTATAAAAGTCACACGAAAATTGTTTAATGCATTTTACTGTAATGCGATAATGTAAAATAATGATTATTGAAAACCTTACAAAATGAATCCTCTATAAAATGATGTGAAATGATTTTGTGACTCTAAATCATTTTTAAAGAAAATTTCTGCAAAAACATTTGTATAGATAATTATTGATACTCTTAGAAGTTTGAATGCATAAGTTGCAATACGTTTGAATGTTTTCGGAAACTTTTTCTTTCATTAATTCACTTGTCATATTTCAAATGTGATGTAGTGTTTCAGAATAGCCTTAATTTACTTTGTAATATTTACCACATATAGTTAGAAATGTAGAGTTAATGACTTAGTTGAAGTTAGGATATGGGAGGAATAGTTACAATCAATAACATAAGTAGCATATTATAGAAATGTAGAATATTCAAAAAAAAGAAAAAATTGCTACAGGATGTGATTGTTATAACTGTTATTGCAGCTGGACAAAAATAATTGGAAATTAAATTTTAAAAAATTATTTTTCGCGATAAGTTTCATTTAAAGTAAATTTACGAATTACCGCACTTTCGGAATGATTCCCAATAAACTAATAGTCCCTTGTTAGGCATTCAGTGAAATGAAATTTAAAAAAATACCACTTTTGTTATGGTATAAAAATTCAGGGAAAGTTTTTATTTATTATTGTAACTTTAGCAATTTATGAACAAAACGAATTAATTTACGAAATAAAGAATTGTTATTATAAATAACTTACTGTTTTATAATAACAATTCTTTATTTCGTACATAAAAAATAAATATAATAAATGAAACTTATATTCTTAAATTAGATTTCTTGCATTTGTATATAATAATCGTGATAGATGGAAAAGTTATCTAGTTTCATTTTAAAATTCATTGTACATTTTTCTATCAAATTTCAGTGTAATTAATGTTGTACAAGCTATAATCAATCTAACTCTCAGTTATATAAGAGCTCTCAGTCATTAAGAATGATTTAAATGAAGTTAATATATCGTAAACTGAAAATATAAACTAATGATATATTTTTTCTGAAATAATTTCGTGAATTTTGAAGCAAAATCGTTGATAAATAAAATAACAATTACAATTAAATTTAGTAACATCCAAAGTGAAAGGTAAAATTCTTTCTAATAGAGATAATTACACACTTAATTTTTTTAATTAAAAAAATGTCATTTAGAAGAAATATTTATTCCTTAAAAAACTAAAATTAAAAATCTCGTCACTAGAACTGAATTTTTATTTTTGATGATGCAACTACGGTAAATATTGGAGAGTTTCTAAAAATTGGTTCAGAAAAAAATGAAGAAATTAATTTCGTGAAAGATTTAATATTCCTAACAATGGAGTAAGAAAGATTTAATTAACAGAATAGCTATATAAAATCAAAAATTGTTTCTACAAAAAATTTTCTTAAATCTCTACATTTCCTCATATTGTGTAATTTTTTTCAATTTTTGTTTACTTTTCACCATCTTAGTTTTTGAAAAAAAA
>BMAW01030974.1:0-13838 GCA_019974015.1 Nephila pilipes | reverse complement strand
GCTTTCGATGGAACAAAAACAGCAACGAGTCGATGATTCAGAAAGCTGTTTATCGCTATTTACTCGCAACAAAAAAGATTTCTTGCGTCGTTACGTGACCATGGACGAAACATGGATACATCACTACACTCCAGAGTCGAAGCGGCAGTGGCGCACAGCTGGCGAAAGCCGTCCGAAGCGTCCGAAAACGCAGCAGTCAGCTGGCAAAGTCATGGCGTCAGTTTTTTGGGATACGCATGGCGTGATTTTCATTGACTACCTCGAAAAAGGTAAATCGATCAACAGTGATTATTATATTGACTTGCTGGTGCGTTTGAAGGAGGAAATCGCAAAAAAACGACCGCACTGTCTCGGGACTTATTGATCCATGTGTTACACTATGATTGTAGATACCATATCCAATGGTGATAGCGTAGATATTACTGTTGTCAGTTGGTGCAAGGCGTTGGTGGTCTCAAGGCGTCAGACTTCATCTAATTTTCTTTCTTTTTTTTAAGCATATAAAATTTTAGCTAATTTATTCTACCACAGCTATTATACACGAAGGTTGTTCAAAAAGTACCCGTGTTAGGAATGTGAAATAGCGTATTCGGGATAGGAATGTGGTAACTCCCTATCGTACTGTCAAGTGATCGTTTTTCCTTTCCTTGAGGAAAAGAGGTTCATGAGCATGAACCCAATCCAAACAATCAACGTCGAAGCAATTTTGGCCATTGAGACCAACTTCGTCTTCTTCGGAGGGAATGGGGTAACTCCCTTTGGTATTGTCAAGAAATCATTTTTTCCCCTTTTTCTGAGAATTTCATGAGTATGACGTCCTTCACCTTCCAAGAAATCACCATCGCAGCTTTTTGGAGCAATGAGACAGTCTTCGCCTTCTTTGGAGCGGATTTACATGAAGCAAACAACTATTTTGATTGTTGCTTGGTTTCTTGTCTTTAATAATGAATTCAGATCTCATCGACAGGGACAATTCGACATGCGATCTATCAAATTTTGATTTGAAAATGATTAATTGAAAATAACCTATAGATCTAGGTAAAATCTGTTTTATTGCTATTTAGCACATAATAACAATAACAGCTTGCCTTCGTAACGCCAAATGTCTTGAAAAACGGCCATCTTTTGAACCACCCTCGTACAAAGCAATTTAATTTTAATTGAACTTCGGAGAACAACCAATACAATAATTATTTGAAACTACACATGAATGGAAATATCTAGCTTCAATTGTAATCTAAAATTGAGGAAATACTTTATTTAAAAGCTCCAAGTTGAAGTTCCTCCTATCTGAGACCGAGAGAGTGCTAATTTTTCTACATCTTACAGGTAAATAAATTACTCGTAAAGAGAGGTAGTTTCAGTCTCAAATTAAAACTCTCCTCGAGTATAGGTTAAAATTTGTAATTTAAAAAAAAAATTCAAAATCGAGATTGTTAAGATTTTCTTGTATATTTCGAGATATTTCATAAAGTTCACAATCACACGGATGCTGCATGAAAAAGTAATATGACAGTCCGTAAAAATACTCATTTCCTTCCATTGTTCGCGTGCTATTACGAACGATAACCATCACACAGACTATTGTCTGAGATGAAGTGAAGTAAAAGAATGATCTTGGGTGTACGAATCTGGAATAATGTTAAAGGTGAGAGAGAGAGAGAAAGAGAGGGAGGACGGTAAACTTAAAACCCACACAGTCACTTTATCTTAGTAGAATTTATAGAGTAATATGGTGGGTAAAAATATCGATACATTTGTTTTGTTCTCCAATTTCACATTTTCCTTTTTCTTATTTGAGGTTGTCGAATCCAAAAGGTCCAATTGTATCCAATTGTCTTGGAACTTTTGATAAACAATAAAGGTGTTTTAATACATTTGGTTGTCTTTTCCTATCTTACTTTTACGCCTATAAACATTTAAAATATCATAGTCATTAAAAACTTTCTGATAAACTTGTTCAACAAAAAGTTTTAAACTTATTTTGGCCATTAGAAAAATCTGCTGTAACATGTATATACAGAAGAGTCAAATCGTTATGAACAGACACGCAAAACAACTGCAATGGATGTCTCAAACCCTTGGATGACGACCGGAGACAGATAGCACAGAATAGGGGTGGCCAATTTTTAGACAGACGAGTTCAGATGTCCCAGAACTCTAACTCTGTTTATACCTGTCTTACAATCATGGTTAAGGTTGTTTAATACAAGTAAGGATAGAACGTACTTAATGGTACCTTAAGTAAACTCTGAGGTGTAGGCCAGTGATAGCGCCTCTTCCTGTCTCAGAGGTGGTTAAAGTATAACTTTTAAGGTTTGAAATTTACAGTAGTGTTCATTTTTTTGGTCATCGAAAAAACTTTTTTGAAAATAGGAAAATAAATAAATAGATCAGTAAAATAAATAAATTAGCCTATAATTTCAATAAATTTATTCTTATTATTAATCGTGTTATTTTATTAATAACGAATATTTAAATATTTATGTAATGAAAATCTTTGTTTTTAATCCTTGTGACATATATCTGATTAGCATATAGCATTAAAGTTGCATTAAGAATTTTTTAATGAATTACATTTTTTAAATTATATAAATTTTTTCGCAGCATAAAACACTACCTCAAGGAAGCTTAAAGTGGAGTTATTTTTTAGAAAGGTGATTTTGTAACAAATATTTTCTACGTGGTTAACAGTTGATTGAATGAAAGTGAAAAGCGGATTATTTCAATATCGTATTCGAATGACTAAGAGTCGCGATAGCCGATTGGTCAAGCTCGAAGCAATGTTTCAGTCGAGTGGTGGGCTCGAGTCATAATTTAAGACCCGCAGTGAAGCGAAACGCTAGATCTGTCGAGGCTTAAAATCCTCCTGTGAGAGTGGTGTGGTTGTCTGGAGACGGAGTACCGGTTCAAGTATCATCCTCGTCACTTTGTTGTGGTTCAAAAGTACAGAATCAATCGTCAATAGACCTTATGTTGCTTCTAGGTGGGAACGTTAATAAACAATGAATTAGCTACCAATGATTTTATATACTATTTTTTGAAATTAATATGAGAGATGTTTTATATTATGTTACGGTCAATTTCATACTATCTTATTATGTTCCTTATCTTAATATTGCATAATTCACACAAACATTTTAAAAGTACTTAATTATTTTCTGTTGCTAAAACATTCACGGCTAATATGTATTCCCTTTAATTGGGATTACTCATAAATATATGTCAAGTGTTTGTTGAAAAACTACTTCATCGTTTTATCCGAAATGTTTCAGGTTTACCGCCGAACAATGATGGACCATGGTAGATTATTATTCACAGTTGGTTTTACTTAATTTGTTTAAACTTGTGGCCGCGGTAGCCCAGTGGTCACGATCGCAGACTGGCAACCAGCGGTTTTCGTCGAGTCATGTTTTCGAACCTTGTGACCACTAAAGATCCGCCTTGTAGCCGGGGCTGATACATGTAAATCTTTTGTTTGTTTGTTTAGCTTTTATTAACGTCGCACTAGAAGCAACACGAAGGCTATTGGCGACGGACCTCGTAATTTTGAACCTCGGTCAAGTGACGAGGACGACACCTGAGTTGGCACCCCTCTCCTAACTTCCACAAAACTCCAATGGGAGGACTTTGGGCCCCGACAGATTTAACGTGCATCAGCTCCAGCTACATGGTGGGTCTTTAGTGGCAAGGCTCCGAACCCGCGACTGAACGAAAACCGCCGGCCACGAATCCGAAACCATGGCCACTAGTCTACCGCGGTCATTACATATAAATCTGGTCGATGTCCCAAGTCCTCCAGTTGGAACGCTGTGGATGTTTGGAAAATGAGGTGCCAGCTCAGGTGATGTCTTCGTCACTTGACCATAGGCTATGTCCGTTGCCAATAGTCCTAGCGTTACTTCAAGTGCAATGTTGATAAAACCAATTCACCTTATTGTTTCACGGGTTGCAATTCTGCGCTGCTCTGCCCAAGCAGTTTTCTCTATGTGAGCATTAAGAAAATAATCATTACTGAAATTTTATAAAATCATATTAGGTCTGATTCTCAATTTTTATTTTCAGTATACCAGTTGGAGTTTCTTATTTATCTACTTCAAAATGAATAAATATGCCCTTTGAAATTATCTACCACACTTTTGTTTTGGCATTTCAAGGGTCCAATTAATGGATGAATTCAAACGCTTTAGGTTGATAGATCACCATTCACTTCTTCGTAAGAACATGTTAAAACTTAACAAGGCTTCCTTTATTAAATTTAGAACTTAGTCTCCGATAACAAATAATTTTTAACATTTAACCAGGACTATTGGAGACTCGATACTCACATTACTACTATTTCTTTCAATACATCTCAAGAAACAAGTATAAGAAATGTGTAAAATTAATTTCATAACACGTCTTTCCCACGATACAATCGCCTCCTTTCGACTGTCATCTACAACAGTTTTAAGAGAACTTTTACAAAATAGCTTGTCATTTTGATAAAAATTGTCGTCCCTACACCCCACCCTTTCAGAGAACCCCAATTACAACCCATCCGTAATTCTCGTACAAATATAAAAAAGAAGAAGAAACGAAGTTCCCTCCCTCTCTTGTGGGAAAGTTTATTTCTATTACCGCACAGATGCCAATCTTTTTTTCCACAACTCTATTAAATAAATAACGAGGTCGCTAAATAGGGACACTGAAAGCTACCAACAGAGCCACAGTTGGAAGAAGAATCCATACCAATCGGCAGCAGGAATTTTTAATCTCGCTACCAGAGTATCGGGTTGTGCTTAAGCCTTCTTTTGACAGACGATCACACGAGTCAAGATCGTCTGTCACTTCCATAATTCAGGGGTGAGGGGGGTTGCGGGAGCTACCGGAATGCGACAGTGACAAATGAGGGGTCGTGCGGCCGCACACTCATCACGCGCGAAAAGTCGTCTGCTACCAGACGATATTTCTGGTACACCCCTGTACACATTCTCTATTAACGGGATCAACAAATCTTCCTGTCTTTTGGAATGAACTAGACAGACAGACTGGCGGGTTGTATTTTTTTGGTACCTTTGCCACCCATAGGTTTTCTGCATTTTTTGAGAGACGTTTAAATGGCGTGGAGCGAAAAGGAAATGACAAGAATGGTCTTTGTTTGTTTGAATTACAATAGAGCCGCAATCAATCATTTTAGAGAAAGAGAAGACACAAGAAAAGAAACCATTTTTTTTTAGTTCGAAAATACGTTTGGATGGTCACCAAATTTACAATTAATACAATTGATTAGAACTATGCGTAATTTAGTTTGATTCAAATGTTTTATTCGTTAGCGTAATTAAATGAATATATTGAATGTATATATAAAGCGTTAATGAAACACGAGGTGTGGCTATTAAATAATGAAACTGACGCTTCTACAGAAGAAATACGCATGCGCCAAACGTCAGCGATCGACAGCTATTTAGCGTGAAGTCTTCTCTTTCGAATGCAGTGCTTCTCACTTCTGTAAGCACACAAATCCGTATACCCGTAGCCTTCGTTCGTATTAGAGGTTTTTTTTTTTTTTTTTATCTCGCCGGGAAAATGAAAAGTGAGCAACGAATTGCTGTGAAATTTCACATGAAAACTTGAAAAAACCACTACTGAAACTTAAAATTTATTAAAAGAAATGTATGGCAATGAATGTTTATTGAATGCACGCGCTCTTGGTCGGTTTAAGCGTTTTCAAGATGGTCAAGAAGACGTTAAAAGTGATTCAAGCCCGGGTCACCGTTTCACGTCAAAAACGAATGACAATATCAAAAAAATTGATCATCTGTTTTGATCAGATTGTCGGTTAAGCATTTGTACGATTGCTGAGACTGTAGAAATTAACAAAGAATCCGTACGGCAAATTTTTCCGCTTTGACAATACGCCGACTTATTCCATATTGTCTGTCGAGATGTTTCTAGCCAAGTACAGCATCCTAGTGTTAAAACATCCGCTTTATCTGCTAGATCTTGCGCCAAGCGATTTCTATCTGTTTCCTAAGGTGAAATCTGCATTAAAAGGAACAAAATTTGAGTCGTTGAAGCTATGAAAGAGAAAGTGACACAACCGTCTTGAAGGAGCTGACCTTTCGAGACTTCCAGGACTGTTTCGAAGAATGGAAGATTCGCATGGGGCGTTGTAGGGACAGAGGATGGTTGTATATTGAAGGTGATATTAGAATAAATATGCATGAAACCACACACGAAATAAAATGTTTTACAGCATCAGTCTCGTTAGTTAATAGCCCAACCTCGTATATTCCTTTAATGATATTTTTATTTCATGTAGGTCCATTGTTAATTAATAACATAAAAAAAATTAAAAATTATTGTGACATGCATTCAAATTGTACGAGATATACATATATATAAATAAATCATTGTAGAAATACTAAAATATTAAATTGAAAGGAAACGTAGCTTTTACAGTTCGTAAAGAGATAACAAATCGTTGATGAATTAAAATGAATCACAGCAATCTCTCGATAATCCGCAGATATTGGGCCGATTATTGGAAAATCACTAATCAAGCATTTCAACAGAAAATGCGATGTATATTAATTGAATGAAATTTAATACAGTATAATAAAAATAAATAGTACAATTCAAGAACAAAAAGTCAAAGACAAGAAATAACTAAAACTACAAAAAATGTCTGTTTTTGTTTTGATAACCAACAATATTCCATTCAAATGGAAGGCTTGGTTTGGTTTGATTTGTTGTTATTAACGTCGGACTGGAAACAACACGAGGGCTGTGGGTGATGGATCTCGTTATTTCGAACCTCGATCAAGTGACGAGGACGACAACTGTGTGTGTGTGTGTGTGAGCTGGTACTCCTCTCCCCTAACTTCCACACCACGCCAATGGAACGATTTAACACATATTTAGCGTGCATCAGCCCCGGCTACATGGCGGGTCTTTAGCTCTTTATCACAACGTTTATCTAGATTTCTAAACAGGATTATAGCTACTGGCATTTTGTTTGTGAAAACTGACATCAATAGTGGCATTGACACACAGAATTATTTCAATAGATTATATCACATATTCAAAACACATACAGAGAGAAAATTTATTCAGCACTAGAGATATCTTACAGATATATATCTGAAAAAATGGACGAAATAAAAAAAAAATTACGCATTGCTGTATAAAAATGAATGAAATGGGTGGAAAAAAGGCACCACTTACTTTAATGGCAGCCAGTTTGGGTTCTTTCTTGAGCAATGCAACTAGTGCGTGGTAGTCGCTTTGAGCGGCCTTCACGAACCATTCCTTCTTCAGTTTCGAATCCAACTGCAAAGTAGAAGACGAATCGTTACAAGACTTCGTAACCTTAACGACAATTTTCATGCTAAGACCTGAAATGATCATTCATTTACTGAAACAACCATCCGGATATTATATCTACCGAAAACAAACTGGCAATCTAAAGATAAAAATGGTGGAAATCGAGTAAACACGCCACTCTACTGATAGTGTTTGTTTCGCAACAGAAACAAAGCTAAGCAGATGTGAGAACCAATAATTTGCACAGAAGAAAGTTTGTAAGTAATATTCGGGGAAACTGGTGTAAACTAGTATTATCTGTAACTGAATTTATTAAATAAAGATAAATGGCATACAAAGAAATAGTCACATATTTTTCGCCTTTTTAAAATAAAAAACTATAGAATAGTAGAACACGCGCTGTTATATTTTAAAAGAAATAAATAATAATAATCTGATTTCTGCCATGCTTGATATACATCGGGTATTGAAAATTCGGCGTTGGGTTATTTTTGACACCGTGGAGGGAGCTGCTGATCTTGAGGTACCAGCGGCGTTTCGAATCCTGGTTTAGTCGGTCCGAAGAAAAGTTGACGGGGCATTTTCTGCTGCGCTTTTATCAACCAAACTGAAAAAGACTTCTCATTCGGAGTAATTAATAAGGCGTTTTAACAGCTGGCGTTGTTGTTGAAGAAAGTCGTGTCGTATTCCCCCTACAGAACATCATGATGGTACGAAGAGAAGCATTGGTAGTTGTAGAAAAGCTTCCTTTTTCAGCCATTAATGCAATTGATATCCATCCCTTTCCTGTTGAAATGAGTTTCGTTTGGGACAGTTTCCATTTCAGATATTCGGCAGTCTCTAGTTGAGTGGCGGATCTCATCGAGGCGTGCGCCAGAGCTAGAATATCACCAGTCGTGATTTGCTTGCGGTTGTCTTAGTTAGGCATACAGAGGCAAGTGTTTTACGTCGCGGACATATGCAATCGGTAGTTATAGGCTATGTGCCCTCTAGTGTTCAAGTCCTGGGTCACCACTTCGACGGTGCGGTGGTTTCCGACCTCGTAGAGAGGAAGAGATTTGTCCTTGGGAGCTAGCGCTGTATCGAACCCTGGACCAGTATGTTCGAAGAAAGTTGTCCGGTCGCTTTTTGCTGCACCTTTGCCAACCACGCTGAAAAAGACGTCTCATTCTGGCTAGTTAATAAGGCATTTTAACATCTGGCGTTGTTAAAGAGTGTCGTAAGACCCTAAGAACCTTAATTAATACCAAATATCATCGAATGCATGTTTCAACAAATAGTTATAAATAGCAAGCAAGATCAATCTGTATTAAAATTAAGTACACCTAACTCTGTTTTCTCAGTACGGATAGCTCCCGAAGAATACGTGTAAAAATGCATTGCATCTATGGAAAAAAAGGAGATTGGTTCCAGTCTTCAAGAAATCAGCAAAAATAATACATTTTCGTTTTTGTTATAGGTGAATGGTGGGACATTATGTAAGGACTACCGAAAAATATTCCAGTTATAATTAATAAAACAAAAGTTTTTAAACTATTACGTACTATTTATTGACTTTTACGGAAATTGAATAAATATGTCTGCCTCACTCCACGTGGTGCTCGTAGATATGAAAAAATAAAGATTTAATCGATGGCTAGCTCGTTCTCGTATTTCTTTGTTTTCAGGGGAAATCTTTTTTTTTTTTTTTTTCATTTAGTTTTTTCTGAGATTTGTTTTTCATTAGTTTTATCTGAGGTTTGTTATGTCTGAAACGTTTCAATCAACTAAAAACAAGTGTCGCAGATGTTTTCATTTTCAGCATCGAACTCATCAGACAAAATTCCATATTGATGTTATAAAATTGCATTGCAATCCTCCTCTCCAATGTAGCAATTACATATAAAAAAAATTGTTCTATGCAAAGTCTTGTAAAGAACAGTTTTAGCTAGGAAAGAGGTTCTAATTTTTAAAAATTAATAATTAAATTACTCAATTGAATATTAGAATCAAAGTAAACGTTCAAATATTGAAATGGGCAATAATATAAGCTACATGTAATTAAAATTAAAGTAAGCGATAAATATTATTAAGCTGAATAAATTTTAAGCTACATGTAATTAAAATTGAAGCGCAAGATAAATAATTAAGTTGAATATTACATAAGCGATATGTAATTAAAATTAAAGCAAACAATAAATTTATAAGCTGGATATATTTTAAGCTAAATGTATTTAAAATGAAAGGAAAAGATAAATTATTAAGTTATATATTTAAGAAAATAGGAAAATGTAACATCAAATCTATGGACAGAGCCGTATTAATAAGATATTTGAATAATATCCTAGGTAATGGTTAAAATTTGTTAAACTGAATATATATTAAGCTAAAGGTAACTGAAATTAAGGGAAACGGTTAATCATCAAACTGAATATTTTTTCAGCTAAACGTACTAAAAATGAAAGGAAACGGCAATTTATTGAATTGAATGTAAAAGAATATGGAAAAATTTAACATTTAGCCTGTAGATAGAACTGTAAAATTGAGATGTTTGAATAATATCCTAGTTAATAGTTAAATTATAAGTGTTTATACTTAACAATAGAGTCAGAATTATTAGGTATAAAGTAGAAGAATATACATAACTTTAACATTAAATCTATGGATAGAACCGTAAAATCAGGAAATAGAACATGTTTAAAAAAAATCTAATTTACATATTAAAAAGTAGCCCTTAACTCAATTTTAAAATAGCTCCTTAGATGGCTAATAAAATTAAACCAAAATTTTCTTAAAATTTGGATCGATCGTGTTATATATCAAAATTGTGTAAAAACAGAATTGGTGTTTGGTATATTTTTCTATGTTCCCAATACCCTTTTGACCAGCACATGAATTAATAAAATTAAGGCTCCTGCTGACACACCGCCACGAATTTCGGAGAATAGTGTTAATCCTTTGAAGTTTCGTACTTTTTCCCGCCTCTAAGCTATACATTATTTCTTTTACTTGCATGGAATAAAACTGAATCGAAACAGAGAAAAACGAAGCTTTTCTAAGTGATTTCTTTTTCTGCTTTTTGGAAGTATTCTTAAAAGTTTACTAAAAATCTAAAAACTCACAGCTAAATTATTGATTTCAAGAAAGTTAGCTGTTGTTTTTCCTCTTCTTTTTCTGACAAAAAAATAAGTAAAAAAAATAATAAAAAAAAAAGTGGATAGTAATTTTTTTTCTTCTTTTCTTTCGAAAAGAGAGCGGTAAGACAAAAAAAAAAAAGTTGGGAATCTATGATATAATATAAAATCGGATTCCATGATCACTAACAATGAATTCAAACGCAAAAGTGAAAGTAGGTAAAAATGGGTAAAAAAAAAAAAAGCGCGAAATTATTTAAAGCGAATAGAAAAAAATCATTTGGAGGTTATACAAATTAATGCTCACAAACTAAATACATTCTCTCAGACGACAGTGGAATAAAAATTATATTTTTGTCATCATTTGAGTCAAAGAACATCAAAACGAACATATTTTATCTCAATGAATTTAAACCTTTTAATAACTGTAACTACGCAGAAGAAAAATCGAATTAAAGACAGCTGGTATCCGGTGGCTATGTAAATGGAAACAAATGACGTAAGCAGTTATCTGGCATTATAAGGTTGGTTGGTTTTATGAACGTCTTTCAGAAACAACACGAGAGCTATGGGCGAAAGCAATTTTGAACTTCGGTCAAAAGTGATGAAGACGACACCTGAGCTTGCACCGCTTTCTCCTATCATCCACACCACGTCAACGGGTGGACATTCATGCCTCGACAGATTTAACGTGCATCAGTACTGGCTAGATGGCTGTCCGAAGTGGCACAGGCAATTTAAGGAGTGATGGGAATGGAATCCTTAATAGTCGGACACAGTATACGTAAGACGTTATCACATTTAATAGCGGGCACATTTCTAGAACCTTACGAATGGGCCATTCCTTCTCGGAAATGGTGCTATAACTAAAATTTTTATGAGTTAGTGTGCCCGGGGGGTGCACCGTGAATACGTCAATTTCGATAAAACCATTTGCGAAGTCCTATTGGTATGGACAACAGAGTGTGGGCTCGCATTGTTACGGCGGATAGATGGAGCCACATAGCCAGAGATCTCGGTACTTGTCTGTTATAACGGCGTCCATCAAATTATGATTACGCCAAGTCGTAGCAAAAATCATGAAGCCTATCTTTTAATACAATTTACTTGGCGATATTTCTTAGTCGCTTGGCGATTAATCATCAAGCGCCGCTATAATAGACAAGTACCGAGATCCCTTTGTTATTTGTCTTTGGTGCACAAAAAATGTTAGTAGCCTCATCAATCAGAATCATGCCCTTGCTATGTTACCTCATTTCACATTCAACTTAACCCTTTTTACTAGTCCTGATCTGTCATGTTATCATATGCGAAGAAGAAGCGTCTACCAACGCTGGCTCTTCATCCAACGTAGTATACTCGATGTCCTTGCTATGGATTGCAGAAACCAGCATCAACGAGAGTATCTCTACTGACCGAACACAACAGGATAAAAAAAATTAGCATGAGCAAGAGAATGCCTCCACTGGACCAAGACACGTGTGGAAAAATGCTGCCTGGATAAATGAATTCAGATTTACGATAGTTATAAGCCCAGGGTAGTGCCAACGAGTCTTACCAGGGTGGCGCAAACCCGACGAAGCGATCGATCTTTCTTGGCAGTAGGATGCTCTTAGAGCTGGTATGAGTGGCATTATGATCTGAAGATTATTTTAATAGACTGATGCAGTACCCACGTAGCATTTGCGACATGGTCCTTCAGTCACAGTTACAGCAATAGAACTGACGATCTGCTTGCACTTCTTTAGTATCCTCTAACAAGATCATGCTATCGCTTCCGAATTGTATCCAAATGGTTCGATGAAAACTCTATCCTCAAGACTTTACCTCGCTGGCCACCTTTGTCACACCTGATTATAACCATGGAACGCATATGAGCTGTCATTATGTGAGGAGTTTTGACTCTCTGACCTCACAGAGTCAAATTCTCGTTAACTGTGGAAGATTGCTCAGATGGAGTGGGTTCGTAGAGCTTTCAAACGCTTATAGTGTCTTGCAAAGAAGAATTGCCGTTGTTGTTAGGGTGAAAGGCTGTGCTAAACTATATTAGACAGAAATTGCTTTTCAATGTATAGCGGTTTTAAGTTACTCTAAATTAAGAAAATGTCCTGTTGAACTTTTCTGTCTTCCTCCATGTTGGCATTTCAAAGACCCGTTGACTCATGCAGCGTGGATCATCGAATTGATGTAACTCTGTTAGAGTTATTCTTGATCAGAGTTACGGCATCTTAGTGTGTGTATTTTACAGAATTTAATTTTAATTAGCCATTACATTAATGGAAAATTTGGTTCCGTGTTGATTGATTACGAAGGCGCTTTCCGCATTTTCCTCTCTTTTGGTGTTATTTTTTCGGACTTTTTTTGCGCCTCTCAACAAAAATAACTTTAACTTTATGTTTAAAATGCCGTGAATAATAAAATTAAACATAATCAATCAATTTTAATTTTTCTCAATAGATGGCACTACGAGGAAGTTTTGACAGTAAAAATAGAGTGACTTTTTTTTCTCTCCCAGATGGGTAGAAAAATTACCGTGGAACGTTAATTTTAATAAATATGTTTAGCTTTCCGATCTTATGGATTATTCCAGTTCTGTGCTACCGATGCAGTCTTAGATTCCCCACAGCAAAAGGGTAAGCAAATTTGTTTTATGCTACCGTGCAAATCTAATCGAAACAAAAATCAACACTGAGTTTATTTAAAAATATATGAAATTACTGATAACTTTTAAAATTTTGATTAAATTGGTGTTTAAAAATAGCACATATCTATCATGAATGCTTTTGCTTCAAGTTATGAAGGGGAAAAAAATCTCACCACAGATATGGAAACGTCGTCATCAGTTCCGGCGCCCTGAAAAAGAAAAATTTTTTTTTTATAAAAATGTTCTTATAAATTGATATTTTTAAACATTTCTACTCATTCAGTAGAAATTCAGTAGTAATTCAGCATTCAGTAGTAATTCAGCATTCGATGTCATGCAAGTATTTTTTTTTAAAAAAAATTACGATATTTAATGCTTTTAATTCATCCTTAAAATTTATTAATCCGTTATCAAATATTTGAATTTTGGGATATTCAAGCCTTTACTAAAAACTTAAAGACTTTTGAAATACTTCACATTATCGTTTGCTGAAATACATCGCCACAGTTTAAAAAATTTGATGACTCTGATATAAAAATGATGCATAAACTTAATGATAGTAACATTTTTGGGCACAATTAACAAATGAAACGTGTGTTTACACCCACACAGTTGAATAACACATCAATCAATAACTCCCGAGACTAACCCAGAGATGGCGCTCGTAGTAAACCAGTAACCAGGTCTTTCTAGAGAACGAACCTTTGCTTGAAACGTGTCAAAATGTTAAGTCGATCGGACCAGAAACAGCTGAGTTATCGAGGTTGGAGTAA
>BMAW01030972.1:0-10195 GCA_019974015.1 Nephila pilipes | reverse complement strand
TTTTTTTTTTTTTTTTTTTTTTTTTTTTTTTTTTTTTTTTTTTTTTTCACAAAACTCTGATAAGATTATGATATGGTCTGTGTTTAGAAGCTAAATGACTATGGAATAGCTATTGAATTGGAAATGATATTGCTTAGAAGCTTTACACTACGGAAATGTATGCATAGTTTTATTCTTAAGCCTATTCTTCACTATTAAATTAAAAAATGCACTTTTTAGCAACCTATTTTTTCGTTTCATCAACAGAATTTTAAGGATGCATTTATTTGAACTTCGCTCTAAATGTGAATCTCTTTATCATTATATTCGATTTAAAAAATTATTTTTAAAATATAATCTTTTATAAAAGTGATTAATCGTCACAAATGGACCAAAAGGGTTTCCTACATAGGACGAAGAAACTAATTTAATTTCAAGATAGATTTATTAAAACTTAATTTATTTACAGAAATAATTTTAATTCAAAAAATAAAGTTTTATCTTACATATTTTTATTATTTCTCATCTTTGTTCATTTACCTTGATAACAAAATATTACCTGTAATAAGAAAAATATTGATGATATTTTGAAAACTCAAAATTTAGTTGCATTGAAATGTTATATGTTACAAAAGTAAATTTTTTGTTTGTGGAAATATTTTTGTAATAAAAATGAACTAATAATTATTTGTTATTAAGGAGAAGAAATGATTCTGTTGTTAAAATCTAAGATGTTTCATTTGATTTCCATTGAACAAATTCTTATTCCATTATCTTTTTTAAGGCTTCATTCACCTAACAAAAAGGTGCCTGTAGTAAAAAAAGTCACTAAAGAGGATGTTTCCGTATTACAAAAGATTATCACGTAGCTTATTCAAAGGGAAAAAACTTTAGTTCTCTTTTGAACATTATCAATATATCAGTTCTGATAAAAGTAATCCATTATCCAAATAACAGACAGCTTCAGATATCAGCTATTTATATTGACAGTTTTTACTTACCTAATTTACTAAAATTACTTACTTATTATTTCGAAGGACACATTTAGTGTGTAATCATTTCATATTCCAAACATATTAGTATAAATTTCGGAAGAGTTTAAGATAAAAAAAAGATTTTATTCCAATTCATTATGGTTTTAAAGATGATGGTAATTAATGAATAATTACTAGATTTCCTTGTACATTCATTACATTTATCAAGATATTTATTGAGGTGTTTAAAGAGAAAATTAGCGGATGTTATATGTTAAACTTGAGTTTAAAAACTGAGCTTTACAAATTTCATCTGAGATTTTCATTCAAAATTATTAAATATTTCGGATACATTTTATAAAAAATATATTTCCTAATCTTTTGACGAGTTTAATTATTTTTGGAAAAAAGTATTTTTTAACAGTTAAATACTAAATTATTTAAAGCATTTTAAATACATTTCAATCTATTTGTTTCGATATCTTTTATTCAAAAATGTCAGTTTTTTACAGAATATGAAGCGCATAATAATAGTTACTGAAAAAATTTTAAAAAAATATTTTCTTTCATTCAAAAAGAATCAAAGGTAGATATCTAAAAACAAATAGCATCTGTTTTATACTTATTTATAGAAATGCCTAATAATGTTCAGATTCAGATTTTACATCCTTGAAATTTGGTTTCATGTAATGTTAGTCTTATAAATCTTGGTGTCTATGACATTAAATTAAGTGAAAATATGTTTCTGTACATATGTGTCAACCTAAAAATGGGAACGAACAATTTTCAATAATTATGTGTTTATTTTGTGAGAATATCAGAAGAGATATCTGTGAGGAATCACATGTATGGGTCTTTTATATTCAAAACGTATTTAAAAGGGTGCTTGTCGCTCAGTATACATTATAAATGGAGGCAACATTTGCAATTCTAAATATTTTCATAACTCAAATTTTGTATTCTGGATAGTTAATATAAAAATGCCCCATCCTTATTCAAAACATATAAATTCCCTCACGCAATTTAATCAAAATATTAAGAAGAAAAATGTCAAGATAAATTTCGCAGTTGAACGAATACTTGGTTCAAAAATCTTTACTAGTCAATCTGATTGGGACAGAAATTGCTGTATCTAAGTACATGTAATTTTCACTGAGTTAATTGAGGCCATAAGGCATTAGAAATAAACTCCACATCACTAATTATAAGTAATCAGTATCCTAGAAATGTATATTCTCCTTTTTTAATTAAAGATATATTAAATAAACCAATATGTATAAAGGTCTTAATTGAATACTCGCCATTTATATGATTTAATAAGTAAATGACTTACAAATTTATAATTTGAAAGTAGTATAACATAACCAAAAACTTAAAACTAATGTGGAACCCATTGATTGTCTTCCAGTCCTTATCATTATTTTTATATGCTTGTTTTCATAGGAAACTGTCTTTGAAAGCACTTTTAAACGTTCACTTCTTGGTAATAGCAGTATAGGTCATATGTATGAAAATGGTAACTATTAAACTTTTGAATGTTATACAATCAACAATGTTAGATATCTTATTACTTGCAGTGCTACGATCAAACGGTCGCTGTAAGTGACAGCATTTCCACCCGAGTTGCATCTGAAAATGTCACACTTTTCTGACAGTGATACATATAGCTTGCTTATTTACATCTTTTTAAAGAATTATTTGCGGAACGTTTATGTAATATGTACAACTATAGTAACTGGTACTTGTAAGCAATTCAGTAAGAGATAAAAAAAATATTACTATTAGTTTGTAAGATATATTAAGTTAACATATCTAAATAATTACACGTTATAAACATTTAATAGTTATATTTACCTAAAATTTCTTTTGAGTGTGATACACTTTTAAAAAAAGAATTTTTCATCGTATATATCACGATACACGTTATTTATTATCAAAATCATGTAGCTTTCGTTTTTGAGCCATTACAGTAACAAATTCCCGTTAAATTACACAAGAAAAATAACAAGATGAACAACACCTAGATCGGTAACATTTTCCCTCATTACACGGTACTCAAGCTAACATTTGTACGATATTAAACTCTCTTTATCTATATTTTGACAGTAGTCATCATTTGCAACACAAACAATGTAGGATAATATACGCGGACGAACTCATATCTTTAGTGCGCATTGGGGAAAAGCTTTTCTATGTGAGTAGAGTTCGGCTGCAACAATTTGTGTTGAAACACTTCAGACGAACTGAACTCGTCAGTGCCTATTATGATGGGGTATTTGAATGCATGTTAGGATCTTTCATAACCATCAAAGGGTTAAATTGATCTTTGAGATTGACTAATTTTTCTAGCATAAATTTCCTCCATTTGACAAGAGCTGTGGGACAAGTTTTTTCTGTGTACTGAATAGAAGTACATTATATTTAAGTTATGTTATACTGAAAGTATATCTGTGTACTATAAGAAAGCAGTAAGCCTTTAATTATAAGGACATTCACTGTCAATAAGTCTTATTTTATTATATCTATCAGTAGGCAATAAGATTCCAAAAATATCTGCCACCAGGATGGGATGTGAAACATAAGCAACGACAACACATATTTAAAATGTTTCTGAACCTAAGTCAAAGAAATTGATCGTTAAGTAGCATTTAAATTTAACATATAATAAAAAAGGAGAAAATGAATAGATAACACAGAACGAGCAGTTTTAGATACTATTTTTCTTTATGATTTTTTTAAAAATCGTTTTATTAAAAATTCATCGAGCTACTCTCATTTCACTTAGATGTTCTTTGAACTTTAAACTTACAAAAAATATGATTTTACATTTTAAAGTAAAATAAAACTTTTCAGAGATAGTTTCAACTGAACCTTAGAAATGTCTTGTAGTAAGAAACTACAGAAAAAAATTGAAACGTAATCAACCCACTTTCTTATTAAGCACTTAACAAACACTAAAGGCCTTCAGCAAAAATTCATATCACAAATACAGCATTGATATCTACCTAATCTAAGAGCTAAAACTGCTATTGTAATTTTTTTTTAAAAAAAAATCTTTAATTGATTTGATGATTTTAGATATGATAGGGTAAATCCCACTAAAACATTATTATTTTCAAAGAAATAATTCAACTCAGTGTTAGTTATAAATAAGTTCAACTTGAAAATTCTATTCAATTTTATGAATATTTAGATAAACAGAAATGCACTGTTCCCAAAAAGTTAAGATGCTACTAGTTTCTTGAAACACCATTAAAATAATAAAAATAAAGGAGGAAATTATGATTTCTTAGAAATTCCATACATTATTTAAGGTATCCGTACACCTTCGAAGAAATTTTTTTGAAATACATTGATATTTGTTATAAAAATATTTTTTTATGCTAAAATATAACCTAAAACTATGAAAAACACATTTAATAATTTGCTTTTAAATCAAAAAAAAAAAAATTTGGAGTGAAAAACATAATGAAAATAGTACATAAATTGATTATTAGAATAACGCTCATAGCTCAAAAGTAAACAAAAATATCATTATTCTGTAACTTTTATCTTATTCATCATAACATTTTGGGGGGCTGGTACTACTTTCATGATGAAAATCTTATTACAATAATTTTTATTGTGTGTCGAGTCAAATAACAATGAAAAATCATAAAAAGGTTACAACAATACATGATTTACACCTTTGTTACTAAAAATATATCAATTTTATAATCATGAAAGTGGTAGAGGTTCTTAAAAATTGTATAAGGAAGACACTTGCAAAATTTCAATTAATTTGGTTGATAACTGTTTCTGATATCTACGTTGCCATATGTAAATATGTCGAGAAAACTCATTTTGAGAAAAATCAAAAACAAACTTACAATTGCAATTTTTAATAATAAACATAATAAAATATATTTAAAATGCCCCTGATTTATATATAACACCTTCTTTGCTTTCTAATACATTAATTTTTTTCCCTAAGAGCTCTGAGTATTTTTCGACGCTGCTTTACATTTGGTGTTGAATGACGTTCAGCATCGAAAATTCGACAACTGTCAAGGTGTTTGTAAGATTTTAAGGTAAAATAACCAGGCGTTACATTTAATTTCCTTAAAATTTCAACACAGCCTTTGTACCCATCATTAAACTGTATGGCAGCATCCAACGCACCAGATTTTAAAATTTTAAGGCACACGAAAACCTCTATCGGTATCCTCTGCCAAATTATGCCATTAAAACATTCATTGGCATTCTGTGTCTTACCATGAAGGCACTTTGACAGAAGTTCTTTAGAACACAGTTCTAAATATGTAGGTTTAATTAAATTTAATATATCATTGGATAAGCCATTATATTTTTCTTTGGGCTTTTTGCCGCATGACAATGCTCGCTGATAATAACACCAGCTATCTTTCCCGATAGGGCACTGCCCATGCATGGGTTTCTTGCCACTCGATGCACAGTGGTACAAGCCCGCAATGACGTTCTGTAGAAGTTTGAGTAGATTACCTACATTACTTCGAACAGCAATTCCATAGTAATTTTGCAATCTGTCAATAACCGAATCAGTAAGTTTACCTTTACCAGATAAACTTTTATTTTTGGATTTCAGTTTGCGCAATCTTGCACCTACACTTTTCTGAACATGCCCAATGCATTCCAGTTTAGTCACGCTATCTTTCCCATATGTGTCTTTCACGCTGATGAAGCCTTTAGAATCCCCGTCCCCATAATAGTGTGAATACTTCAAACCTCGTTTCACAATTGATCGTTTGAAGATCCTGTAGCTTCCATCTTTAATGAGGAACCTTTAAAATTGCTTTGACACACATGATCTGCTTCAAGCGTCTCGGATACAATACCTTTCGGCATTTTCGAAAGCTTTCTGCAGGTCGGACAATATGATGACATTATTTCAATGTCCATTACTTTGCCAGTGTCAATTGACAAAGCAGCAACACACCCATTCATAGAAGTGTAGCCTCTACGCTGCCATGTTCCATCGACAGAAACACCGCATTCAACTAATTTATTTTTAGATGAATGAATATTCAAAACTTCATTAGCTGCCTTTTGCATTGACAGTTCACTTACTTCTGAAATCACAGACATAAGTTTATTCTCATGATTGGTGTATGCAGTTTTACTGAGCCTGGGTAAATTTAATGTTGCACATAATTTATATGCAGCAGAAAAACCTTTCCCAATTTGTCTCATGGCATACACAAATCTTGCATTTATCTCAGGATAGTTTAATGTTTTCTTCGAGCTGGAAAATCCTGCACAAAAGTCACAATACTTACATTTTATTCAAAACTTGAGCACAATCCATACCTCGAGTCTTCATGTAACAGCAAACCATCGTGGAAGCATTACGGGCAACAAAGTTGTAAAACTGAATATAAAAGGAGTTCTATGTTAATAATTCTGTTGCCTGTTAGTGGTTAATTTTCATATTCAGCAATTTCTTCATCTAGAATGGCAGAAATGTTCAATTTTGAAGCACTGGCATTAGCAGTTACAGTACTATTTTTGCTATCATCTTTGGTAAAACCATTACCACGAAATTGTCTTTTTCTTTTAACACTAATTCTCCTTCTTGAATTTCCCATTTTAAACGAAAAAATTGAGCTTTTCAACAATAAAAACAATCTTAATCAGAAACTTATAAGAATGAGAACAGAAACAAAAACAGATGTAAACAAACAATAACGATTCTCTTTTCTTTCCAGATTCAAGATAAAAAATGTATTTAAAAACCTGTTGCCAAATGTATTTTCAAACATTCTGAAAATTCAGATTCATGTTTTAAAATTTATTTATTTTGTACTATTGTACATATAAAAGATATTTCGAAAAATAAAAATGTAAACAAACATTTCTTCCTACTTCCTGTTTGCAGAAATGCACTTCCGGTTTCAAAAATCAGCTAACGAGTAAAATTCAAATCCCTGTAACTTAAGTTCTAAATAAGGTATAAGCAAAATTCAAACACTATTAGAAAGAAAAAAGTTTAACATTTAAACTGATGTTAAAAATTATAATTAGTGGTCTTCATTTACTATCATTAAGATATTTTTAATCATTTACAAATCCTGTTAACCTGATTCTAACATGGTAAGAAATTCGTTAGATGGAAACAGGTTCATCATTAATTGGTGCTGCTGAACGTCTTTAAGTGCCTCGTAGATTGATTTGAAGGCTTTGGAATCAATTTGAATCCGAAGATTCAGTATGAAAAATACATGTTCTTAGCAACCTGCAGGTTACATCTCTGGCACAAAATGATAGCTTTCAAGCTCTTCGGGGTCAAAATAGGTTCAACAATTATGTACTGCAGTTCATTTCTTGTCTGTGAGCGCTTAAACAAAAACGGATATAGCTGCAATTACGTTAGACAAATGTCTTCACAATTAAGTAATCTATTCAAGACAATCCTTTCCGTGTGGCCTTTGTAAATAACGATAATGAAGTATCGGTTTACATTAGGAAATAAAGGGCGTTATATGGGCTAGAAATTAAATAACTTCTGTATTCTTCGCAATTGAGTCTTAATGTACTTAAAAAAGTGGTTCAGTCCATATGATAAACTGGGTCGTACAAAGTACAAATTACTATCAATGTAACAATTAATGCCACTCTAATAACCATCAATGTAACTAACACACATACGTATTACACAAAGTCACATTTGCAGTACTTTTTAGTTATATCAACTATTTTTTCGATTAGAAGGAATATTATTTGTAGAAATATTATTATTTAATATTCTTGTGAATTTGAAAATAATTAATCTTATAATAACAGAAATTTTGCATCGATTGCAGTGCTTTAATTTGGTAAACATAATTTAAAGCTCTATTCAATTAAATAAAAGTTATATTGTTCATTAGATATGCATATCAAATGAACTTCAAATTATACAAAACAAATCTATTTAAATGCTGAAGCAATAAATTTGACTATTATTGTCTCATGCGAATAAAAATTTTACTATCATCCAGATGAATGGGATTCCCGGAGCTTTTCAAGATATCGTCGAATTTATAAGCTTCAAATATCTCCATTAGTTGGAATTAGAGGCAATTCTAGACGACCTCTCTAAATATATATGAACCATTTCATGCTTGAAAATCTGTTAGTATCGTAGTCTCAGAAATAGTATCAACATGAAGGCTCTCAAAACATATCAATTACAGTTTCATACTTGAAACAAATATTCTAATCCCATAACACTTATTAAAGTAAATTTCATCAATAATTCACGATAATCATGCATCAATAAATGTTATTTAGCTCATAGCCGTTTCAGGTTACTCTTAATATTGATATAAAATACAAATATATACTTATTTGTGAAACATAAAAGTCGAAATACAAAAGGAAATTTTTAACATTCAGGAAGGAAATTTCTTTTCTTTTACATTTTAATAAGAAAATTTGATGTAATAAATATACTATATAAAAATATACTAAATAAATAAACTGTATAAAAATATACTAAATAAATATACTATATAAAAATATACTAAATAAATATACTATAATAAATATACTAAGTATTTTACAACAATTGATAATTAACTATGATTAAATTTGCAAGAGACGTATAATTTTATTTCGTTAAATAGGTTTTTATTAATAGCAATAATTTTAGACTAAGAATTACTTCTTTTGTTTGATGTAATTGGAAACATTTATGCTGCTAAATATTTCTATTAATTTTTTTTTCATCCACATTTCTATAAATTAAATATTAGTGCATATTTGACAACATATTTTAATTACTGTCAGCGACGAAAAGTATCTTTCTAAGACAAGCATAAATGCATATGCCCAATAAATATTTATAGAGAGTTATAAACTTAAGCCTCTGTCTTTTGAATCTTTTGAAACAATGAACGAAATGTATATTCAATATTAAAAATAGATTTGCTTCTTATTCAATAGTTAAAAATATAATGGTACTTTGGTTAACAACGGTAATCCTTTTCAGCATTATCGCCATTAATTACAATTTTCATTATCCAATGTTCGGTTAGACTCTAAAATAATGTACCAATTAATGTGAAAATTGAATTCTGAAGAAAATTTAAATGACCAAATTAGAAATATTTTTCAATTTTAAATGTTATTTTCTCAAAAACATTTATCATCTTTTCCTGAAATTGAGTATTTTCCTGATAAGGGGATCACAATTTATTGCAATTCCCCACCTATCAGCGACGTAATCCAAGTCCTGCATTGTTGTCCAAGACTGGTGTTCATTAAGAAACTTGTCCTTAAATAAGACAGTCATTAACCAAGGTAAAACTGAATATTTAAACCCAATATATAAGTGTAATGGTTTGTAAAAAGATACAGAAATTTTAGCACATTTCTTTGAATTTATAAATATTTTTTTTGATATACGTTCAGTGGAATTGTATTGCACAACTTAACTCTATTTTTCTCTGTTTTCTCAAACCAATTTTTGTTGATTATAATACATGGGCTTTCAAATAATCTTGATCACTTATTTTAACTCATTAAATATATTTTAGTTGCTGTAGATATCTGTTTCGAAAAAATTATTTAAAACGCTAAATATCTATATTTTATAGTTTGATCATATTACTTTTTTATCTTACAAATTTTGCCATGTTTTCTTGTTATGTCTCTTAAGAATGCACATTTCCTTGACTTAAGAATGTAACGAAAAATTGCGATTATTACCAATCATTCACGTTCATTCCATCTATTAATAAATCCGTGAAAGTAATTATTATTTTTAGTCACTTTTATATACATGATTTTGATAATCTTATGAGTTTTATTTCTTCCCGAATATTTTCTTAGGTTGACATATACAGTTACGTTAAGGTACGGAAAGAATTATGTATATTAGTGTCATACAATATTATTCTAAAATGAACTTAGAATAAAATATTAGAGAAAGAACACATATAAAAAATTATGTTGCGGTTAGAGTCATACTGAAGTGAATTCTAAAACAGAGATTAAAAGACAAAGCAGAAAAAAATTACATTGTGATAAGATGTTATAATCACATCATATGTAAAGAAAAATATTCAATTAATTTAACAGAAATTTTAATACTGTAAGAGTTATCTGAAGTTAAATTTTTATCTCTTTGCTGGTTCTCTTTTTGTCTGTAATTTAAACAATGAAAAAGGTTAAATATTTTAGTAATTCCAAATCTTGTACACACACACACAAACACACACACACACATATATATATATATATAT
>BMAW01030970.1:211256-275983 GCA_019974015.1 Nephila pilipes | reverse complement strand
CCCTAAATGGTGATTAACAAAAGGTGTTATGTTGATGAATAAAAAAAAAATGTTGTTTTCAATGTTAGACTCGGGAGTTATTGATCGATGTGTTATATGTCTAATCCATATTCAACGTCGTCTTTTAATGTGGGCAGAAAAAAATTTGACAGACGATTTATTTTACTTTTCAAAATTTTAAATTTTGTCTGGATAGTATATTTCATGGATCTTTCTGAGGTACGTACTTTGAAGTGTATTTAATTTCTGTTCTTAAGATTGTTTTTTTCTTTAGTATGTTGATAACGTACTCGAAATGAAAGTATGTAATTTTATGTTGTACAAAATATTTGTGAATGAGAGAGAAAAGGTAAAAAAAACTCCACCAGAGTTGCATATACATATATTTATTTATCACCGGATTAAGATACTAGAGAATAAACACATATTCACACCATACACCATGAACACTTTTGCTACAACATTTAACATTGAAATACAACCTAATTAGTCAAATAAAGACAAGAGCAGTAAGTTAAAACTTTGTTATAAAAAAAGCACAGAAAAAACGAAAGCTATAAAACTATAAAATTCAACAAACCTCAATGACTGAATTTGACTCATCACAAATTAAAAAAAAAAAAAAAAATGCACGGGCACAGTAAAACTTTTTTTAAATCACCAAATGTCATATAAAAATACTAGTTCAATATAACTGCATTGAATCACATCACAAAACTAGAGGCCTTCCTGACCAGCAGGAATGGCTCACACTGAACAAAACAAACTGTACACAGTACACGTCCAAGAACATCCAGAGATAAAGCAGTATATACATATAAGGAGTCATCGTATTGAGTATTTATATCTTGGTAAATATGTTCAGATCAAAGGTATCACAATGAAAAAAAGCCGAGAAAGGCTTGGGGTGGTACAGGAATGTAGAGAGGAGAGGTATTAGCAAGGCTGCCATTGTTTTCATCCACATACTCCATACCACTAGGAATACTGCGTCGGAGATCAACACATGGGTGTCCAAATGACTACAGAAGAAAAAGAAACAGTGTTATAAATGGTTAGAAACATAATTGGTACCTAGGTGTAATGCTTTCCCTTCTACTTCAATAAAAACACCTAGGCGCCAGTATTTCTTTAGAACATATATGTATTTACATCTAACGAGGAATTTTCAATATACGCGATGCGATGCGTTTAAATGATTGACGTTTTTACATAACACTTTCTCTACGGAAAGTTTTTAAACAAAGCGCAATGTGTCACGCTGAAATCAGTTTTATCAGAGAACATCTCTCCAGAAGGTCAACACCCATCTCTCTCAAGAGAGCAAACACAAAGAAATTGCACCAAACACAGTATTCAGGTACTAACTAGGTAGCCAGGCACACTACACGAGGGTTTAAATTAACACACACCAGTATGCCGGTAGTAAAGAGCACACAATATGACTATTTTTGAAATTTTACACGAGAGCAGCTTAAAGATTTTATTTATATTTCTTTATTACCAATTTGCTCTTGTTAATGAATATTTTTCAACAAATTCTTGTACATTTTATTCTTTGGGCTATTCTACTGATTTTTAAATTATATATTATTACTTTTTAAGACTTTACTGAGTACTATTTTAAAAAGAGTCCTTTATCTCTGGTATGCAAATATATTAACCAATGTTCATATTGTACCAGGGCACAGGTTTCACGACCGGCAATTATAATATATATATGAACAGAGAAAAACATCTCGTTTAGCGCTTCCTTGATGTACGTTGATTCAATATAATGCGATCATTTTGTTTTGCTAAATTTCACTTTGTGATTTCTTGCCATTCACTAGGTTTATTATTATTTTTTATTATGAATTAGCTCATTTTGTGAATTATTAAAGTGAAAAAACTTAACAGGAAAAGAAAATATGGGGATATATATGTAATGATTTAACTTAATTCCCATTAATTTCTCACTTAAATAATTTAATTTACTAAATTTACTCATTCTCTCCTTTAAACGATAATGTTCATTCGTATTTTTTGATACAATTCCTATTCTTTTTAATTAATTCAATCACGCGTTCTAAAAAATTCGCTGACAATGCTCTCTACCCATGGAACAGACCTGTAGGGATGATCCTTACCAGACTTTATCTTCCCTGGAAGTCCCTCCATTCAGACAGTTTGGACTGACGTTTAATTGAGTTTTCCCTCATATAAATAGCAAAACATAGCGAAAAACGCTCTCTTCTTATTGCTCTTCTTATACTCCTCTCATTACCTTACTGCTGTTCTCTTATGCTCATCCTCTCTCTCTCTGATCATTTGAGATTTGTATGGTGATTTCGCTTCGGCCCTTGGTGGGCGAAGCCCGACTAAAGTCTGCTACAATATGGAAATAAAAGTATTTCAGCCATGTACGGAATGATTCATTACTATTGAACAAACGTTAAAGCAAATATGTTACATTTAGTCGACAGGATCGTTTACATATATATATAAATTTCGTTTTTTTTTTTAAAAGATTTATATTGGTTTTTGTGTGTGTGTTTTTCTTTTTCATTTATTTTTTTGGTTTTATAACCAATTTTTTAAAAATAATTTATTTTGTTTATGGGTTTAATTAGGTCTATAATTCTAGAATAACCCAGTTTAACAGTCTAAAGACTCTCTCTGTTACAACTTTCAATTCTTTTTTTTCTCATTTTTTGGTTTTTTTTTTTAATTTTTTAAATTTCTATGATATAAGGTTTATTTTTATATACTTTATTCGAATTTAAATACATACATACGTACGTACATACATATACACACACAATAATTCGGTAATACTTTTGATCATGTGTAAAGTATTATGTACGATACACAATATTTTTAAATGTGGAGTGTACGCACATAATATGCTAAACATCCGCATGTGTTTATGGGGGAGGAGGGTATCCAAAACTTTTAACCTTCACGAAGTGTAACCCGGAGTCAGGAGAAGATTGAGTTAAATCTGCTGAGTTGTACAATGACAGCTTTCGAAAGTTGAAAAAAACGCTGGAGAACTATGTAACTCTGGATGGTGACTAAGTAGAGAAATCTTAATAGTAATAAATAAATAAAAATTAAGCTTCTATCTCGATTTTTTTTTTGTAATAATTTAACTAGAGGTAAATAACTCCGGGATAATAAACTTTTTGACATTGCGGGTTACTTCAATCTACGGCTTCCTGAAACGAAAAAAATCTACATTAATGCTTGTAATTTACAACATTATGTACATAAGGATCAATTAACGTGTAGAATAAATTTTATCCAAATGTCTCAATTATTTCTTAGTAATAACTAAGACTTTAGACGCGATACCCCTCGTACTTTTTTAAATTAAGTAAGGCACAAGCACCGATATAGCTTAATTCGTTTTGGTCTATCACAGACGACAAATAAATAAATCTAAATTTCTTACTAATCGAAAAACTTAATAGTTTCTGACATTAAGCAAAAAAAAAAAAACTTCATTAAAAATGACCACTTTATGTTTAGGTGTTTATGGTTATGTGTAATGTAAAACATAATGCATTATATTATACAAATTTAAGTAACATAATGTAAAATTAAATTTTCATTTTTATTTTGAGTCGCTTGTAACCTATTGATATGTTTCAAAAAGCCTTCGTTTAATGTTGTTTTCATTAGTACCCCGAGACCTGGAATGCATCCTAAACGAGGGTGTCTTACCATTCAGATTACTTTTCTTTACATTTTAAACAATTATCACTTAGTTTCAAAGTATCATGTAACGTTTCCGTACACGTAAATGTTTAATGTACATATTACGTAAATCTTTAAAATAACACGAAAATTTTCCAAAATTATAAAAAGAAATTTTCTAAGAAATTAAAATGCTTAAAATAATTTGAAAATTAAATTTCATAAACATCAATCAGGTCTATCTGATTCTGGACTCGAATGAAAACTGCCAGTCGTGAAACATGTGATCATGCCTAGTTATCCAGGTGGCTACAATTGTTGTTTTATTTCTCTATGTAAAATTGATGCACTTGACTACATTTTAGTTGAATCAATTTTACACAAAACAATATTCTTTAATAATCACCGACAAAGTTTTCTCCAATGAAAAAGCGTATTTTTTGAGATATTTTTATGCGTGCATTAATTAATAACACGCATATATGTGTGTATTATTATATATGTATGTAGTGTAATATGTGTGTCATACAATAATCCATTATTAAATAAATTTATATAACATCTTAAAAACATTTAAGACTGGATGAAACGCTCTGTATTATACAAAACGTTCTAAAAATGCACGCAAATTCAACAAAGGCTGTTGTGATTATATATATAAGGGATTTTTAGAAAAGATGTAGGAAAACTAAGTGGTAGTTAGTACGCACAAAAACAAAAACATATAATTTTCATAAAAAAAAATTTCACGGTCTAAAATGAAATATAAACGCGATACATAGCGCAACATAGTCAAACTGAGAATATGTGGAGAAAACGCAAAAACAATGTATACGTTGAAAAAGCAACTTTAATGAATATTCACAATTATTGCTAAAAATAGCGCCTGCCAATGATGATGGAAGAACAGCGGCGATGGAGAGATTAGCGAACGCTATTCGATATTTCAAGCATATCACGAGCTTCCCAGCACCAACTCATAGTCTTGCGATTAGGTCCTTTTCTCAATCAAGAGTTTCATTCATCAAATTCTTCAGCTATCCCCACAAATAAAATAAGATACGACAAATTGGGCGATTGTGGTGGTCAAGCTACAGTATCACTTCCCCCAAAGAACACGATTGGAAATGTGACGATCAGGGAGTGCCGTATCTCTCACCCAAAATGGTATGGAGTTCCATTGTGTTGGAAACACATATGTTACCGGATGTCAGTTGAAACATCCTCCAGCAAGCCTGGCATCCCTTCTTACTGAAACGTCCAGTATTTTCTCAGTATTCCCGCAGAAGATTCGGTTCTATTAGGTGGTCACCGATAACTCCTGCCGAAACATTGAAGAAGCATCGTTGATGCGGACGTGGTTAAGCGGCTTGTGAATTTACAGACATATTTACTGTGGGTCTTAAATGCACCATCTCATGTGAATGTGCATTAATAGGAGAAAAGAACAGTTGCCGCAAAGTCTGCGCATGCAGTTATCTGTTGTAGGAGCCTGCGGTCGAAGTTTAAGCGACGAGAATAATCATCTTCAGTGAATGCTTAGACTCGTTGAAAATGGTATGGGTATAACCTCTCACCCTTTACCATCCCCTATGTTCGTGGATTGTGGCACACCATGGATATGGTTCACAGCTAAATGTGATTGCATTTGACTGATTTGCCACCGTATCCAAGTGGTCGCAATAGCCTAGTGATTATAGCAGCGGACTCGCGAGTAGTGGATTCGATCCCTAATATCACTAAAAACCCGCTGTGTAGCAAAGCTGATGCACGTTAAATCTGATCAAGGTCCCAAATCTTCAAGTTGTCGTGATGAGGAAATTTGAAGAAAGAGCTATCTTTCTTCAAATTTCCTGTCAAAACTGTCAACACCAGAGCTGCCAGCTCAGGTGTCGCCTTCATCACTTGACAGAAGTTCCAAATTATGAGGTCCGACACCAATAGCCCTCAAGTTGCATCTCACATTTTTGGCCACAGTCTCCAAAATCGCCTTTTCGGCACCTATTGTTATGATAGTCCTTTTGTGAACTGCATCACACTGGGAAACAAAAAAGGATTCCGTTTTGCACAGATACCGATGCAAGGGCGGATGTTTTCGGATTGGGCACCCATCTGTGTGAGAGAGAGGAAAACGCAAGCCAAATATTTGAGCTGCCTGTACTTCCTTTTGCAGTTCTGTAAATTAAATGCATATCTGCTTTTTTTTAGAATTACTAAATTGCACCGTTATCCAATACGTTACAATTATTATAAATGTTGCATATGGGAATAATTTCACAAGGCTAGTGATGCAGTTGCTTACCGTTTCTACGTTTTCCCCAGATTACACGATGTTCTTTTTCTGCCGATAAATCACAAAAGGAATACTGTTTTAATATTTGCGGAGGGGCCGTTTCGCAATGCGCTAGCGCTTCATTTTAGATAATCCATTCTTCGATGAAAATTGCTTTCAGAATTTTCCTGCTGTATATATATTATAAATCAAATGCAGGTTGAGTAAATAAATCATTATCTTACAACATAATATAAAGTATTTGCAGAAAATCATATTACTTCTTAAAATATATTTTTTGTAACAAAATTTAAAGAGATTTTGTTGGTATTCTTTGATTTTCTATACATTATCCAAAATAAAATAAATTCTTTTTAAAAAAGCCAACATTACAAGAAAAAAAAAAGTATATGGATTTTAAATTAAGAAATTTGTAATGCATAATATTATGTCTCAAGTATGCATATTGTATTTATAAGTACATATTTTGAGTTCTCTGGGCAGTATGAAAAAAGAATAAGTGAGTTATATCAAAAGGATTAACCACTCATGTAATAAAGTACAATAAAAAGCATAACTTTCTTTTTTTTTTTTGCTGACACTATTGATTGAGTTTTTTTTAAAAAAAGTTAACATTTCAGCATTCTATGAATTATATACTACTAGGTGTCATAAAAGTTCCTGTACTGACCATTCAATAATTTATTATACAAAAACATCATGTTTCAAAACAATTACTTTTATACAAATGGTGAAAAATATTTATAATATAAAGTAGAAAAAAATTGAGCTACATTTACAATAAATGTTTAAAACTCCCGTTCTTTTCTTGGAAATAAAACTATACTCGTTTGCCGTTTTGAGAAACGATTTCAAGATGTTGAAAGTAATTTTTGTATTCTTTTGAGTAATGGCAATTTCCATTACTTTATTGTTTGAAGTTTATAATCATTAACTTTATTCTTTAAAGATTCCCACACAAAAAAGTCAAGGAATGCTCATTTAGGGGAACGAGGAGGGTCAAAGTTAATGAGTTGATCGCCAAAAAATTCTTTGAACCATGTTCATGATTTTATTACTCGTATGGCATATTGCAGCATCCTATTCGATTTAAGAATCTCATTCTCCTGCTCTGAGCATTCACTGACTTTTTCTGTGGGTATATTTTAAGAATAAAATTTATATAAATAATCCCCAAACAATCCAAATGAAAACTGTCATTATTCAAAGTAAAATAGAAGTCACTCCCAACATCTTCAAACTTTTTTCACAAAATATTCTCTAACAAGTTCGGCTTTGCCTCCAAAAAACAGGCAGATATTTTGTGAATGAAAGTTCAAATTTTTCTACATTAGGTTAGAAGTGATTTTCGCTAATAGCATAAAACTAATTGTTTTGAAGTTTGCTAATTTTGTATAATTAATTCATGAACATTCATTAGTACAGGAACTTTTAGGACACCTGGCTAATTTTTAACAAATTAATATAATTACGATATTCTTCATTATAAACCAAACAAAAAAGATTTATAAACTAATGATTTATAATGAGTACTTCACAGTTACCTTCCAAAACAAGCATCGACAATGTCGACACAAGAATAAGCTCTCGGTGTATTCTTCCTTCAGACCATGTTTTCTGTAAAACAAAATACAATTTGTACATTAGCAAACTGCACAGCAAAAAAGACAGGGAGCTTCAGAAATTTATCATCAAAAATTACCATTTAAGGATATTATATATATTACAATAATAACTCTAAAGTAGGACATCTCTATTTGAGGAACAAAATGTGTGGTCTGATGGTGACCCTTATTGGGAGGTAGTATTGTATATATATATATATATATATATATTAGCCATAATTTTAAATTACACAAAATGTACTAAAGAACAAATAATAAACTCTAAAAATAAATTAAATTTTTTTAGTAAAACTAAACAAAAAAAACAAAAAAAAAAAAAAAATTACAAATTTTACAGAATTAATTGAAAAAACCAAGAAATTATCAAAATAATCAAGTTAAAAATATTACCATTAATTGTATAACTAAGTTAGACATATACAGTAGAATTCCCCCCTTCCCATAAGGGGCATTCACCAGACCAGACATTGTGTCCTTTAATAGAAGTGTCCCTTAATAAGAGGTAAATACATATACTATTTTCAAAGGAACTGGGACTAATGGAATTCACTCTTAAACAGAGGAGTCTCTTACAACAGGTACTACTGCATTTATATATTTAATTTCTTTGTGCTTTGTTTCTTTTTCTATTTTTCCTGATTTGTAATTATATATGCATATATACAACACTTACCTGCGTAGTTGGCGGAATACATTTTGCCAATCTACTTTCGAGTTGACAGATTCAATTTTGCTTGTTTCAAAGTAAACTTTAATCTGCTCTTTTGTGAAGTGAAATTTGCACAGCTGCCTCCAAATGTGCTGTTCGTCCACTAAGAATTTCATATCATCACAGGCTTGAGCTGAATTCATCAGATCTTTGTAATCACTTAACCTGAGCAAAATTTCACGCAGGATAGCTGCAGGCATATCTGACAGTCTGTATTTGCCATCTTCAATAGGCTAGAGAATGTAACAATGTGAATTAAACTAATTTATAACACAAAATTTACATTGTAACCATTTATCAATGATTCTTATTCAAACACCTCATATAAGAGTAAATGCTACTTAAAAAAAGAGGGAGGGCGAAAGAGAGAAACTTACTTTTAATAAAACTTTTTCTGAGTTATTTAGAATTTAGAGTAATTTTATAAATTATGTAAACATATACTTCCTGTAATAAATAACTCGCTCTCCACTTGTAATGAACTTTTTCATAAATTGATCACACCTGCAAATTATCCATTAGAAGTGGATGAAGCTTAAGAGGACTTTTTGCAAGTTTAATGGATATCTATGATTGATTAATTGTTTATTAACATTGCATTTAGAAGCAAAACTAAGTTTTTTGGCAATGGACCTATTAATTTTGATTATTGGTCAAGTAACGAGGCTGACACTTGAGTTCGTATATCCCTCTCTCTCAACTTCCACACTATCCCAACATGATTATTTTGAGCCCCAACAGATTTAATATGCCCCAGCCTTGCAATTTGACCAGCTTTTAGTGGCACCAAACTCAAACCTACGAAACAACACAAGACATGAGTTCGCCATTGTGACCTCTCAGCTACTGTGGCTGCATGGATATCTATGAGAAAAAGGTAGCTATATGGGCTTTTAGTTTTATTTGATTTAATACCAGACTATAGAAATTGCATAAAGGCGATCAACGGACATGGGCCTTTTGAACTTCGATCACATGACAAATTGAACAGGTACTCAATCTCACTCTCCTAATTTCTACATTATGCCATGTAAGGATTTTCAGTGACTAATTCAATTTAATAAAGAGTAAATTTACCATAAGATGAGTCTTTAATGGACTAAACCAAGCTCAACTTGTACACTGCCTACCATGACCCTTCTGTTAACGAGATAGTGTTGTTGTACAGATCTTATTTCGTTTAGAAAGTACAAAGAACTGTTTTGTGTGAATTCAGTAATTGATTGGTGAACTTTATTTCTATTACAATAAAATGTGTCAACAATTCATTAATAAAACAGAATAAGTTCTTTTTTAAAGATTTAAAGGGATTATTTGAGATACAGTAACAATGCTTTTCCCATTGGGCTTTTAAAGTATTTCACACATTCACAGTTTATACACAAAAATTAAAATAATATTAAGGTACTTTATTTATGCTGATATTATTTGATTTCCTACAAAAATTCAGTAAATTACAATTCAATACGAATAATGAAAATTAAATAATTTTTTACATAAGTTGTTTAATTCACAATTTACATCCTAAAATTAAAATAATTCTAAAGTACTTTTTTCTGTAATGTTATTTGATTTATAAAAAATATTCAGTTAATTACAATTTAATATTGTAATGACAAGCAAATAACGCTAAACAAACATATATATAATCTCTCTCACTCTTGTGATGATTATAATTCTATCTTAAAATGATAATTTATTTAATATCATGTATAACACAGACAAAGTTTGATTGAAAAAAAAAAAAATCAGTAAATTGAATAATACAATTGAACTAGAATATAAGTATAATAACTCATTTCAGTGTTTTTGAGTAAAATTCATAAAGACTACATAATTTTTTTGAAAAAATGTAGGCCTTATTAAAATACTAAGCATTAAAAATTTGAACAGCAAATAAAAAAAATATATTATTTTCCATTACAGATAGAATTATAGTTTTCTTTTCAGACATATCCTTTAAAAATAATATATATATATACAACAATAATACTTATTATTATTAGAGAAAATAATTGTTGGCTTACATTATGATACATTTTAAATGAATGGAAGAATTTAAAACAAAACTAGTATATACATTTAATATTAAATCATATAAAACACCAAACACACATTATTGCAAAAAAAAAAAAAATCTTACTTCTTTGATTTGTATATCACTAGCAAATTGACAGATCCTGTCAATAGTCTTTAAGTGCTGCTCCCACAGAAGTGTGCTGCCCAGAGGACGACCCCAACAATAGTACTTTCTAATAATTCGTCTCAGATCATTCAGTAACATGTGGAGAATGTGCAGATTTTGCTGATTACTAGCGACTGATAAAAAAAAAAGAAAATAATTAATTCAGTATTTAGGTATTGAAAAGGGTGGTTTTAATATTAACACCATTTACGTCTTTTTTTTTTTTACATTCATATATTTAAATTTAAAAAAAAAGTCTTTATTATTTATAGTTAAAAGTTTCAGCTGCCTAATGGAATAGATTAACACACTTTTTTTTTCGTTTCACGTAAAATTACGTTTTTCGCGAATTATTATTAAAACGTGGATCACGTAAAATTACGTTTTTATATGAATGTGGGATACAACGCACTAAGTGATTATTTTGTAAATAAATTTGAACGTTTGTTTGCTTGTTTATCGGTTTGTCCGTTACCTAAACTCACACCGTTGATCTACATATCGTTCCAAAATTTTTAAGGAGCATTGCAGATGCGTGAAAGGAGCCATAAGCATAATTCCACAATAAATAAATAATAATAATAATAATTTTTGGCGAATTTTTTTGGAAAAAAATTCGCCACACTTTCACAATTCACACAATTTTTCAAGGTTTAATTAAGTTACTGGCAACAGAAGGTAGCAGTATCTGCGGAATCGCGGATCCTTTTATATCTTACAAGCCGAAATATTCGTTCTTCGCACGGGTGAATTGAAAAATATAACAATCGAAATATCAATATATAACAATCTGACAATACTTTAAAAAAAATTCAGAGTGATTACAGGAATAAAAAGTTAAAGTTTCACAGTGTGTATCAATTTCAAGCCAATGGTGGAGGGGGGTTGAGGTAAATTACCTTGTTGGGCCACTTCCTCTAACACAGTAAAGAGAACTTGAGTAGCACGGCCACTTAGCGTCGTGAGATTTTGAGTTATCAATAAATGCAAGAGCTGTAAAATAAAAGGAAAATGTTTTATTGCATAATCATTTAGTCGAAAAAAATTCATAACAGGTAAATATGCACAAAAACATAAATATTTCAACTAATGTGAAATAAATAAATAAAGCTGTAACTTGTATCTCATTACCGTTTTTTTTTTTATTCCAAATAACCAAAACTGATTTACAACATTCCTAAAATATTCTTTTTTTTTCTTCATAGATTTAATAATATTGCTATGAAAATCACAAGCACCGATGGCATCGAGATACGACGTTCATCTACAGATCGAAAGTTCTCGGGTTCAAAACCCAGTGATAGCAAAGTTAAAAAATCTGTTAAATTATTCTACGTTTTTTTCGTTATAATTTCTAAAACGTTTTAGAATATTCTAAACGTTTCGAGAGCAGTGTTCTGGTATATTTCAGAGTGATATATATAAAGGCGTGTATTCTCAAGATTGCATCTCTCTGAGCGTTCTCAGCCATATGTAGTTCCTCTCAATTTATTAATAAAATACGTTATTAGGATATCTACTGAATATTCAATTAAACCTGCTCCAAACAGTATCATAAAATTCGTATAAAAGAATTATTTCCCTTTTATATTTGAAAAACTATATAATTAAATAAAAAGTTATGCTTCAAACTGCTGTAACACAAAAAATGTATAAAAAAATATTTCCATTATTTTAGGTAGCTTAATTATTATCACTATTTTTATGTAGTTTACTTTTTTTCAATAATTCATATGTGTTTTACACTATCTTTTTATAATTCTCACAAGTAACAAATAAACTAAATTAAAGCAATTATTCATCATCATCAACACAGAACAACAGAAAACAATTCTTATAACAATTTCTTTCATAAAATCAATTTACTTTGTGAATTAAATAGTATATTATTTAGCATTCTTATTTTAAAAATATAAATAGGTATAAGGGAGTATCGCAAAGTTTCAATAATTACTGAGAAATAAACGAGATTTCCGAATAAATTTTATTCCGTATATTAATTGATTCTTATGTACATAATGTTATAAATTAAAGCTATTAATCGATTTGTTTGGTTTACAGCTACAAAGTTGATTGGCTGTAGACCGAAATAACCCTTAGTATCGAAAAATCTTAATTATTATTCCTCGGTATCGTAAGATTTTAAATATTATTAAAATAATCGAGATAGAAACTTAATTTTTATTTATTGTTCTTAAGACTTTTTTACATAGTCACTATATCTATAATTATACATTTCCCCCAACGTTTCTTGACCATTAGAAGGTCTACAGTGTAGAACTTAGCAAATTATGTTCTCCATACTGCAGGTTACTTCAATATGCAACTTCTTGAAACCAAGCAAATCAACATGAATAGCTATAATTTACAACGCTATACACACAATGTTCAATTAATGTACAGAAAATAAATTTCATCACAATATATCGGTTAATTCTTTGTAATTAAAATTTTACGGTATCCCCATGAATTTATGAATTAAAATTTATTTTTGAAAGTATGTGTAATCTACTAAATACTTTCTATGTTTATGCAAAAAGTACTTTTCAAGTTCTGTCCAAATATGGTTCAATTTTTGAAATAATTAAAAATCAGCATGCATTGATGAAATCTATGTTAAATTTGATTTAACATCACTTTAAAGCAGAGATTCTTAATTTTATTTGAAGTCGGGAATCAAAAACCTAACATATGTGTTTGTTTTGTAAGGTGGTGCACTTACAATTCAAAATAAGCTTTAAAACAGGGGCGCAATTAAAAAATGGACAATGCTCGCAAAAATAATTCCATTATTAAAGAGGGAAGAAGGGAATCGTATCGCGGGCACATTGTTAGTCATTCTTGCAGCAAAGTATTATTTTTATAAAAGTTTAAAATAAACGATACCACTTATATAACTAAAAAGTTTATCATTCGCGTTTGTTAATTACAATCTTATGTATAAAAAAAAATATTTTAAATTGCATTGAATTTTCTTTTGCAACATTTTTTTAATTGTGTACTTAATTTTTGAAGTGGCTTCACGTGACATCTGTATTCCGTGGCACACAGCTCTTGAGCTACACGAATGCTAGAGGCGACAATCCTCCTAATTTCGACATACGGTGATGCTACGAGGACAACATCCGAGTTATACTTCAATTTCTTAATTTCCACTTAACATTACATCGGGAAAATTGATTGGCTGTTCATTAACGTCGCACACAGAAACAACACGAGGGTTTTTGACGACGGATATCACAATTTTGAATTTCGGTCAAGTGACGAGGACGACACTAAATGGGCATCCTCTCTCCAAACTTCAACACCATGCCAATGAGAGGACTGAGAACCTCGATAGATTTGACGTAACAGCAGATTTTTGTAACAGTCATTTAACGTAAACAGCGGATTTTAAATGAGATCCGCTTAGCATATTAGAAATTTTGAGGCCAAATCATACTTAATGTAGACCATGTTCGGACAATGGGTCTTCAGAGAAATCCGTGACTCTACACAAACATTGTCATGATTTTATCCACTAGGGTACTTTAAGTCCTACGATTAAGTTACAATATTAAAAAGAAAAATATGCAAAATATACAAACCTTACAAATATAATTAAACCTCCTGATATCATGGACCGCATTCCTAAAATCAAGTTTCTGAATAGCTTCACCGATATTATTGAAACCAATGACCTGTAAATAGAGGAAATTCAGTTCCGTTCGTTTCAAATATTCACGGAACAAGATATTTTACATGTTTATATTTAGTTAGCATTTATTTTTCAAAATCGAATATGGTTCAATGCAAATGTATACATATGAGAAAAAATAGTTTCAATTATTAATAATTGTGTGTAAACACATATAAGTATTGAAAAGCAATCGATCAAATATTTTCACATTGAAAGGAAAGTTCCATTTGAATAATTAAATAATTGTAAATTTCACACTGCTCCTATTTAATTGCAATAAAATGCATCTAAAAAAGCAAAAAATAATAAGAAAATATAGAATTTCTAATTTCCTCCTCCAATTTAGATTACTTTATCAATTTGAATGCAAAAAAGTGCATCCGAAAGAGCAAAAAATAATGAAGGTTTCTTGAGGAATTACATCATCTTCTCGATTTTGAAAATATTTTAAAATAATTTTTACAATGAATAATATATAACTAATAAAAGCTTGAGGTGCTTAACTAAGATAATTATATAACTACCGATAAATTTAGTATCATAAATACTTATGTGTAAGATTTAAAAAAAAAAAGATATATTATTATCTCAAGCTTTCATAAATTTTATATTTCATTAAGAAATTGTTTTAATACTTTTTAGTACATCTTTAAATAAAATCTTGATTAATTCTTTTTAGTTTGGAAATTTAAGACTAAAACATGGCAATTAAGTGAAATATACGTGTGTGCAAAATTCCAGTGTGTTGTTAATTTCAAATTACGTTCAAAATTTCAACGTGTTCAAAAAATTTTCACGTTCAAAATTTCAAAATACGTGTGTGTTGTTAAGGCAAGATTGCCCCCCCCCTTCCCTAAGGCTGTTACTGCTTGAAGATACTATAATATTGTATTATCATAGGAATTTTTCGTAAATGTGCAAAATTTCAGGTGGATCGAATGATTGGAAATGGTTTAAAATTTGAGCCCAAAGTAGAAAGTCCCTTTCCGAAATCCATCAATGTCAAAGCATATACTATAGTATTGTAAAGTTATCAGAAATATTCATGAATGCAAAAATTTCAACTCGATCGGAAGGTAGAAGGTTAAAATAGGTTAAAGGTAGAAGGTTAAAATTCAAATACAAATTTTGATCTGGAAAGACATTTTTTAATGGGTTTTCTTTAACTCCCATTGTAACATTGTTTGGGTTAAAACTTTAAAAGATTTTTTTCACATTTTAAAGCGCTCAATTGAGCTGACATTTTCTTTTTACGATTGTTTTGGATAACAATACGATAATTTAATAAGAATTTTTAAAAAATTAATTGATAGAAACTAATTATTTAAAGAATTATATTCTAATCCAAGTTTCTCGCCAAGTCGCCAAATCCGTCGCAACAGCAAAAAAAAAAAAAATTTTTTTTACAAATGGATACATGCAACGTAGCCCACTCATATTGTGTATTTGGTTTTGAAATGTGTCATCAATATTTAATGCATTTTTAATTCTTTTACTTCTCTTGTAAGTGAATATTCTTTCCCTTTACAATGTTTAATTGAGCTAAAAAAATTTACACGTAATAATTTTAGATGACAAATTTAATAAACATAAAATAATAAAACAAATTATTGAAACTAATTATTGAATAAATTCAATGCGACTCAACGTTCCCTTTTGCTCTTAAAATTTAAGGTATGAAAAATTATGTTATGCAAAATGTGAAATTTGAAAGAAACCCATGTTTTAAAAACTCGTTTTTCACCGGTGTTTTATTTTATGTATAAGCATAGCAAGTAAAATAGATGTAAAGCTTGAAAAATAGATGTAAAAACGGTTTTAAAAATCGGAGGAAAAGAGTAATTCCGTAGAAACCTTCATTATTTTTTGCTCTTTCGGATGCGTTTTATTGCTTTCAAACGAATAAAATAGTTTAGATGTGAATAGTAAAGTAGAAATTCATTAGGATGAGCAACACATTCACGAAATCAAAATGGCTGGAAGGCTTTATAATTCTAAACCCTGATAAGATTACATATAAGATTTGAAACTTAAAAGAGTAAAATACACAATGTCGCATTCAAAAAATTTTTTGTGACTAACTAAAATTAATCTACTGTCGAATCTTTTACTCAGCAAATAAGGATGCTAAGACGAGAGTGGTACAATTAACGATAGAACGATTCTCCGCAGGGCCACACAGGTATTTTTCAAGTATATTTTTTGATAAGATACTTCATTATTCACAAGATAATCGCTACCATGATCCACGTGGTCTTTGTTGACATGAAAAATCGAGCCCCATGAATGCGACACCAGTGACGAGGCTGCATATGTTTCCTTATTCCTTTTACTGACATTTTTCATTAATTTTAATGAACTTTCGGCAAACTTTATTATTATTATTATTATAAAGAATGGGAAGAAAATTATATAAGAATACACGAATATATTGCATTTAAAAATACCACTCTCAAAACAGAGGTTACTAAGAAACGAAACTTTCGATAAGAACCTTCTAATCTTTAAACAGATATGCAAGGTAAAATTTTTTATTGGCCTTTAGTTAGAAATAATATGTAAAAGGTGTCTTATTTAATAAAATGGATGATGTTCCAAACTGAAAATTGAGGGGAAGGTGGCATTAAATTTACTGATAAATAACCTAAGATAATTTCGAATTGAGAGAGATACAAATATAAAAATAATATTTATACTCACTTCTTTGGTATTTTTTAAAGTAATCTGGCAATGAGGTTGGCATTCATTCATGACTAGAAAGAGATGAAAAGGGTTAAATTCATACACATTGATATATATTATTCAAAAAAAAAAAAAAAAAAAAAAAAAAAAAAAAAAAAGATACAAAAAACCTTTTGATTTCTTATATTTATTTGAATAATATATTACTACTTTTAAGTAATCAGAGAGGGACACATTTCATGCAAAAATAACAACAGATATTACAAAGATTTGCATGTTTAACGTTTTGACTTGAGGCTCCCGTCTACCCGCCATTTTGATTTCGCGGACGCAATGTTAATCCTATGGAATTTCGATTTTAATTCTCACATCTTTACTATTTGATCTATTTGAATGCAATGAAGTGCATTTGAAAGAGCAGAAAATAATGAAGGCTTCTGTGGAATTACTTTCTTCCTCCGATTCTTAAAAAATATTTTTATCCCTATTTTAATGATTCGTTTGCGAGTTTTCCTGTCTTTAAAAAATATTTTTAAAAATCGGAGGAAACAAGTAATTCCACAGAAGCCTTCATTATTTTCTGCTCTTTTAAATGCACTTCATTGCATTCAAATAGATCAAATAGTAAAGATGTGAGAATTAAAGTCAAAATTTCATAGGATTAACATTGCGTCCACGAAATCAAAAATGCGGGTAGACGGGAGTCCTAAGTCGTCAACAAGAAAACAGTTTTTTCAACATTTTTAATGTTGTTGTCGTGCCCATGATAATGTAAAATATACTTGAGACAATTTCAAAGCCTGAATGACAGTAGCTACCATATCAGGGCTGCACAGAGCTTCTTTAGAGAATAAATAAACGTGCGGGACTAAATCAAAAAGGTTCGATAAAATGGTAGGACTGTAATAAATATGCACTGGCGTAAATGAAATATCCGGACAATTCTTACAATTGATATAGGTTCTTGTGTAGTCAGGGCGAATTTTCATGCCCTTATAATGATTTGTTATGAGTTTGCTATTGTGGATGTTATTGATCAGGAGCAGATCAGGACTGTACTTAAAAGATTTATTCAGAGGTTGACTGAAAAGCCTGCACTAAACACGACATTTGTATTAGCCAGCGTGATAGTAAGAGGGAATTTTTTTTTTTTTAACGACGCTTTTTATGTCACTAATTTTTGTCAATCGTCGCCTAAATTGTGTTTTTGAAATCTCGTCTCAAATACCAACTATACATAACTTTTAAAAATTACGCATTGCATAACAAGTTTTGGGCTGTTATATAAGCAAGGAAAGAATTCCGGAGACCAATTGCATTTAACCAAACAAATAAAATAAATAAATAAAAATTTCACCTATTCTCCGAAAGAGTTTGTGAAACATTCTGAAATGCGTCTAAGTACACCTACCTGAGTTATTGATGAAGCCAATATTGGAACTCCCAAATGGATATTCAGGATTATTTTCATAGCTGCTAGAGTCTCGTTTCTTTTCATGAAAAGCATTTCTGTTTCTACAAAACCTGTAAAAGAAGAGAATTAAACAACACGTTTTCTTCCATCGGTGAATATAAAAGACAGAAAAAACTCCACTACTATTTCAAGACAGATTCCAATAATAATAAAACATGAAACTACAATTTTACGAAAAAAATAATAGTTTTTCAACAGCAGTAGGCAAATATTTTATCTCTACAAAAATAAAATATATTGATTTTGAGAATTTCGGACATAAGTATTGTAAGGCCGGCTAATAAGTATTGTAAAGCGTAATTAAAAGTACTCCTAATTGTTCTTGTGAAGCTGTTGGAAATTCAGCCCCCTGCGTCTTTGATTGTCTCTATATGGTGGACTTTCCCCTGACAATAAGGAACAATGGATTAGAAATGTAATGAATAATAGGAGCTAAATACATGGGCTCACGGAATCGAACACAATTATTCAGGGGATCTCTGACGTAATTCAGTGAACATAAATGGTTACAGTCGATTGCATCAGGATCGATTTGGGAGTCTAATTAATTAAAGTTTCCCGGTTAGAAGTTTCCCCCTGGTACCAGAATGAATGCTCCTAACCCTAGATGATGAATGAAATCCCCTGAATATAATGATATTGTTTGATTTGTGTACTAGGGTCATATTTTGCAAAGCTGCTCGAAACATTCGTTAAATTAGGGAGGAGAGACGTGTAACTGTGATCTAGATAAAACACTTTTATAATTCAAGGAAGGAAAAAAAAAGTTTTTTTTAATTACTTATTAATGTCACACTAAAAAGCAACACGAAGGCTGTTGATGATGGACTTCGAAATTTTGAGCCTCGGTCCAGTAACGAGGGCAACACATGAGCAGGCACATCCCTTTCCAAACTATACCAACTGGTGGACTTAGAGCCTCGACAGATTTAACGTGCATCAACCCCATTACACGACGTGTCTTCAGTAGCATAAAGGATCGAGTTTAGTTCAGTTTAGTAGTTTATTAACGTCGCACTAGAAGTAACACGAGGGCTATTGGCAACGGACCTCGTAATTTTGAGCCACGGTCAAGTGAAGAGGACGACACCTGAGCTGGGACCCTCTCTCCTAAGTTCCACACCACGCCAACGGGAGGACTATGGGCCCCGACAGATTTAACGTGCACCAGTCCCGGCTACACGGCGGATCTTAAGCGGCCAAGGATCGAACCCGCGACTCAACGAAAACTGCCGGCCACGAACCCGAAGCCATGACTACTAGGCTACCGCGTGCATAAAGGATCGAACCCACGACTGGATGGAAACAACGCCAACCGAGAGTTCACACGACGATGACTGCCTCCTCCCTTTATTCCTTGAAACTACCGCGACCGCAAGGAAGAAAGCGGGAATGGTTGAATGATAAAAATAATAGTTGAAAATGGAAAAAGATCGTTAAGGCATTCCGGGGGCGATTCATCCGTGTTTGAAGATTACATTGAACTCATGAGTTTGGTTTGGTTTTATTGATGTCGCACTAGAAGCAACACGAGGGCTATTGGTGAGGGACCTCGTAATTTTGAGCCTCGGTCAAGTGACGATGACGACACCTGAGCTCTCTTAACTATATATAAATGTTTTCATACTGTATATAGATATATATCACACTAACGTGACGAATTATTTCCCTCCCCCTCTAAAAGGGATATCTATTAACCAGTTTTTAGGTAACAGTAATTAATAAGAACCATTTATTTTTTCTCAATAGACTTTATTTACTGATGAAAAAAACAGGAATGAACACGTGAAAATAAATAATTTATATGTGGTCTTATATTTTTCATAAAACGAATTTATACTTAGGTATACTCGTATTTAGAGTCCATTTCAAATAATAATGCGATTCTTGGCTGGATTTCTGAAAATTTATGATGATAATTAGCATATCTGTAGTAACAACTACATGCAACTGAGTTTTTTTTTTGTTAACAGCTTATTCGTAAGAGGAAAAACCCTTTCTACGAAAGTATTAGTTTTATTTTTTAAAAGTTTTTTTTTATATTTAACTTTCATGTTCAAATATATTTATATCTTTCCAGTTCAAAATTTGTTCTCGAATTTTAATCCTCTTCCTACATCCGATCGAGTTGATTTTGCGCACACGTATAGCTCCGATGCCTGTGATATGCTCAAACAGTGACTGACGTACAACGTCCAATTGAGTTGAAATTTTGTACATACGTATAGCTTACGTAAGAGTTTTTTAAATTTCTAGACTAAAAAGAATTAAATAAATATAAGTGAAACACATTTTCAAATCAAGCTTTTATTTAAAGATGGATTAAAAGGTATATAAATGTTGTTGTTTTTTTTTTTTCATGTAAAATAATATATAATCTATAAAAGCCTGAGGGTATAATACTTCTATTGATCACATATATATAAGTAGCCATGGTATTTAATTCATCGGAAATTACCCACATATCTTACTTAAGCGCCTAAGCTTTTACACATTATATATAAATTGGTATTTAAACTACTATATTTGTACCTTTTTGTTCATATTTACATGAAAGCTTGATTTAAAAATATTTTTTTTACTTACATTTCTTTAATTGTTACAGCGGGCTGCTTTCTTATTGAAAATGGAATATTTCGGTGTCCTGAATATGTGCATGGGATCAATGGAACAGGCTACTTAAAAACGGAACGTATGGTCACATTAACCAAACACATCTATTCAGATGGTTAAAATAAACTGTAATTCCACTTTCCTCCCCCACATTTTTTAAGGTATATATTCAAAACCACAAATCTAATGAAAATTGTCTATGGAAACACGAAAAGGTGTTTGGAATAGCCACTTTCAAGCATAATCATCACTTCGCGCGTAATTTAGTAAGCTCATACAACAGTAATTAAGAATAAAAAAAAGATTAACGATTTCAAAAACAAATTCATAAATTTTTGAAATACTAAAATACCAAAAAACCCAGTAGAACTCCGAATAGTTCAAGACTCACAAGGTCGATTTTTTTTAATATACAGTTTTTTAATCGAAGTACATAGCCCTTTTCTAGAAAAAAATAACACCAACAATAAGTAAATTATTTTGCTGTTTTGTCTATCATTTTAGAGTCCTCGTTTCTTTCATTTATGAATGACTTATTTTGCAGCCATCAAATATCTTCTTAGCTTTCTACAATTCATTTAAATCTTCTTCTTCCACATTTTTTTAAAGTTTTACTTCAATAATAAACTCGTTAAGTTTCCTTTCGTCAAGTTTCAAAGTTCAGTAGTTCAAATAAATATAAAATAACATAAAAAACAGTAATTAATATTAAAAAAATTATTCAAACGGAGCAACAGCGACCTAAGCCGACAGTTAATAACAACCAATTATCATCTGAGAACTTTCAAAATTATAACCAGCGTTCATTTTTATTTTTCTGATGGAAGTAATTAGCAAATTGTGCGAGTGTAGAGCACAACACTCTTTCATAGAACTGGCAAAGGAAACTTCCAGTAAGAAAGAAATTGTTCGAAAATAAGTCTGTTACAGCAGACTTAACAAAAATAAGTATACGAATTTTTTTTTTTTTTTTTTTGCACATAGCGATGGAACTGAAACTGTAAATCTTTCAGTTGGCTTTTTTCTTTATTTTGTTCAATTATGACCCATTTACGCTACACAATGATCTGTTAGTGACAATTTTCAAGATTATATTCATAAGTACAATTACTCCAGTAGCATTTTATTCTGCAAGCCACCATACACCATCATGTGAAGATTTCTAGCTCCAAATAAAATTTTATTTCCGACAACCCATTTCATTCCACACGATTCTTTCTGGTGGAGTAATAATACTTTATCACTCTGATTTGAGTGATAAAGTATTATTACTCCAAAATCTACACGGCTATTGTACTGGTTCAGTAATTTTGAATGGAGTTTTTAACTGCTACTTCATTTTTCATATTTCTATGACACAAGAATATCTTGAGGAACAGTTGAATTTAATGAGAAAACATCATTTTTATTCTACACAATCACAAATCTGCAAATTACTGATATTAACAAAGCTGTCAAAGCCTGGCTGTGCCGGAATCAATATTCGAATGAGTAAAAGACGAAGTTTAAGGCGTCAAACATGTGTATCTATGATGTAGACGTTCGGAAAAATAGATAAAAAAGGTTAAACTGATTGACAAAGATATTTTTTTTTTTTTTAAAATCGATATTTTTTTTTATTTTTTTTTTTTTTTTTTTGTTCCCCATTAAAAAAAATTTACAACTAAAATAGTTGTATGCAATTTTTGTTGATTTTTACTTCAAATTCTCACCCATAAGAAGAACGGGTATTACAGGAATGAAAAATGAGAATGGAATGAAAAGCATAATTCTTCAAAGATGTTATTTCCAGAAAACTTTTCAAAATAAAAATTGCCCCAGTATGGAACCAAAACATTTTCAATGGAATTTGAAACCTAAAATCTTCAAACAAACATACGTCGTCAACTCGTAAGAAGTTTAGAATAATACAAATAATCAAGAAAAACAAACAATCAAAATACAACATTTTTTTTTAGAAAATAATTTTCTTATACGATTCAGATGACTGGGCACTACTTTACCTTACAGTCTCAGTTCGCAGCAGGATAATTTGTAAAATTAGTTAGTTATTATAGCTAACAAAGACGTAATGGAATTGAAAACAAAATTCTTCATAAATGTTATTTCCAGAAAACTTAAAAAAATGCCCTAATATAAAACCAAAACATTTTGAATAGCATTTGAAGCCTATAATCTTTAAGCAAACATGTCGTCAACTCGTAAAAAGTTCAGAGGAAGACAAAAAATTATCGTTTGAGAAAAACGAACAAGTAAAATACAACATTTTTTTTTAATTATTTTCTCATTCGTTTCAGATGAATGGGCACAACCCTTTACCTTACCGTCGCAGAAGGAAAATTCATAAAATCGTAGAAGCAGTTCCCGTTATGCTTACTGGTCAACCGTAACAAACTACTTTTGTTCTTCGCTAAACACAGATGAAAAGCGCACGATTATTGAATTTCGATGTTATCACCATCCTTTAACCCCTTTTCGTAATTACTACACATGAAATGCAAGCTCTAAAAATAAAAGCAAACTATATTCCACTTTTAACAATAGGACTTAATAATAGAGTGTGATGATATAACTTCTTTGTACATGATAAGGAGGAGAGGGGGGAAGTGAAATCAACTGGCAATTTTTTCCGGTGTTTTAGGACAAGGAATAATACAACGAGTAGAATTTTCAATAATAAAATGGAACAATTAATTTAGTCGGTGGATGTTATAACTGTGCTTTGTTGAAAGAAAATGCATTATTTTGCTCCAGGATTCCAGGAAAGAACTCAAGTTATTCGGTTATTCTTATGTTTACCAAAATCGGAACTCTAGACATACGGCACACCAAAATTAAATTTCTTAAGAGTTATGGGCATGAGCTAGGTTTTACCACCTCGGAAATCACATTTGAAGTTAATCATATGAACAAGTTATTTATTATATCATTAAATAACTGATTTTTAATAATGTAGCACTCAGAACCAACACGAAGAATACTGGTGACGGAACCACGATTGGATTTTGAGCCACGGTCAGAAGACGAGAACGACACCTGAGATTGTGTGTATCTCTCCGAACTCTTCCACGTTATTCCAATGTGATGACTTTGAAACCCAACAAATTTGATGAGCATTAGTCCCGCTAAGCGACGGATCTTTAGTGACATCAATATTCGAACCCCCGACAAAATTGAAATAACGTCCTCCATGGGATAGCGACCATGACTTCTCACAACAGCCGTTGCTTGAATGACAAAATGTTGAAAGTATGTATTGGTTTTTACCGCCTGAGCAATCTTTGTACTATTTAAATATATGAATAAAGTAATTGATTACAGCATCGCATCAGAATAATACAGATAGTTATTAACGAAATTTTAGAAAATAAGTTCATAAAACCTTTATAGCATACGAGGGGGCAACCTTAAAGTTTCCGAAAAAACACTCCCCTTGGCGGAACTTGTACGGATTTTTCCCGCTAAGGACATGTCTAGTAACTCTTTGTGAGTTCAGTATTCTTATGGCATCGTCCGGGAAGGTTTGCTCTGCCTGTAGTGAATTTTTTTGCGGTAACTGTTTCGCTTTCTCTTCGTTTTTATAAGAGAGCAAATTAAAGTAAAAGACGATTGACAGTGAAATTTTTACTTCCTTTCAGGAAAAATACGGCTAAAATTGCTGTGATGTTGAAAACAGACAAAAAAAGATGAAGTTTCGGAAAAAAATCGAGCGTGCAAATGACTTTCTCATTTCAAAAATGCGGCATAGATCGATGATAATCCTCCATCAATTGCCCTAACAAACCAAAATGTCGAGAAAATTCGTGAACTTAATCTTGAAGACTGTTGTCGGACTATTGAACATATGACGGAGTTAAGTCGGTTGTCTTGGAGAGAATTTTAACAGAAGAGTCAGGATTGGGAAGGATCACTGTCAAATTTGTATCTCGGGTTCTGACCCAATAGCAAAAAGAGCCACCTCAAAAGTATCTGTTTTATACCAAAAAATTGCACGACTCCTTTGCCCCACAAAACTTACTCACCAGTCCTAGGCCAGTGGCCTCCCCCTGTTTCCAATGTCTGAAGGGCATAAAAGGACACCGTTTTCACGATGTAGATACGTCTAAGAAAAGAACGAGAGCTGAGCTGACAGCCATATCACTACAGAAATATCTCTCAACATGAAATCTCCGATTGGACAAAAATATTATATATATATATATATATATATAAACATTTATACATTACTCCATTTACTCCTTTTTTTTGGGGGGGGGGATATCAGCTCGTACAGCTCAATCCTGTTAATTCAATTTAAGGTTTTCCGACTCCCATCTAATGTGAAATCTTGAACGTAATATTAATCTTATGGAATTTCTACTATTCAAATTTAAATCAGCGAGACCTCAAACTGTGGGAGTACGCAGGGAAAAAAAGTAACACCTAAAAGGTAACTGCCTACAGACATACCTATGTATAATTAATAATAAATCCTAGGGGTACATCATATCTTACTTTTTCATCTCAGAGGTACGAAGTCAAAATAGTAAAAAAAAAAAAAAGTTTCTGCCAGATTATATTAAAATTCATTGATAAATGTCGGAGTAATATTTTTGTAGACTCACATATTCATGGATGTATCAACAAAAAAAAAATATATATATATATATATTTTCTAAAATTGAAAGGGAAAAAAAAATAATCAAGAAATCTTCAGAAAAAATGTAATCATACAGAAATGTTGCATATTTTTTACCCATTCAGATTCACCTTTTATTACTTTTAAACAAATCTTAGTAGAAATTACATTCGAAGTACGCAATGTAAGTTGAAATTCCTTTAGAATAATGTTATTTTCAAGAATTCAAAAAGACTGGTGGCCGGGGGACTTTATATAAATTCAACATGGGAAAAGTTATCAAATTAATATGAGTTTTGCAATATTCATAGAATGAATTACATAACATTCTTACCAATTACTATAAAAATTACCTTTAATGCAAACGGAATTAAAAAAAAAAAGAGACAAAAATGATTAGTTAGCTTCAAAAGAAATTAGCAATAAATTATATATCTCTAATAAAAACACTTTTCAAAATAATATTAATAATATCAACATTATAACGAAAATAAAATTTATTCCAGAAAATAGATTCGAAGATGTTAATGTTTCATATGCTAAAAAATTTGATTGAATATGTGAGTACTGTACAGACATCAGCTAAACTAGCCTTATAAAAAAGAAACTGACTCCTAAATAGAAAATTCCAAGGTTAAAAGGTATGAACACTCGAAATAGGCAAACAAAAACACTGTCATTTATTTTCAGTTAGACACACTAAAAAAATAAGTTGGACATCTAGCCTTGCATTTTTTTTATTGCTCTTTTGTCAGATATTCTTTGTTGGACAAATCTCTTTGGCACGAAAAACTTCATCGCTTGCACCTCTCGATTAAGAGTTAAAAAAATGTTTTTCTGCACATCTTCAAGGCTGTTGAGCAATTAGTGACAGTTCTATTTGAGGATCCCCACTAAGTCGTAATCAATGTCCACTTCATTAATTTGTTCAACTATCTATGCGTGTATGACAGAGATATTTTTTGGTTATGTTGCGTCGAAAATCAAAGACGCATTGATGACAGTAATGCAGCTTTAAGCTTCACAAATTCCAACAGCTTATATCAATTTAATTAAGATACAATTCATTTCTGTCTTTTCTTTAGGCTCACTGTAAGATTTTTTTTTTCAGAGCAATGAGACGTTATATGAACATACATACAAACACCCCCCCCCTTTACACACACACACACACAGATATATATAAATAAATAAATAAATAATAAATGAAAAATTTCTAAGAAATGAATTAACAGAGGAAATCAACAGAGACACACATACGATTTGGTAAGTTTTTATATGCTTATATTATTGCTGCACATGAAACTCTAATCGGCGGTATCGATTATGTATCAAATTCCAACAAGACACGATACACAGATATTCAAAACGAACCATCCGACTTCAAAATTCCATAATTTTAAAAATAAACGACATAGAATGATAGATAATACATTATTACAAAGAAAACAATGTGGAAGTTTTATATTGTGAACACAATAGGTGGCCCTCGTGTGTTCTTCATGAAGCTATTTCCCGAAAGCTGTTTCGGTCACAGTGGATTAAATGACTTGATATTACACAGCTGGTCACTTAAGCTACCTGATATGGCCCCATGCGATTTTTTCCTTTGGGGGTTTGTAAAAGATAAAATAAATGCGCCGCCGTTTACATAAATATGTATGCGCCGCCATTGCCTACATATTTATGTGAACTTTAACAACGAATTTCTGCTACTGTATAATCCATTAATATGGACACTTTACAAAGTGTTTAGCAGGAGTTTACATATCGAATTGACCTTATACAAGTAACTGAAGGAAGTTATATCGAACACTTGTAAAAAAAGAATTTTTATATTTTCCCTTCGCATTCATGTATTACTTATCATTCTGCGCCGCTTATATATGAACATATAGCATTTTGAAATGAAATGATTCATTTTGAATGACCTTGGATATGAATAAAATATTACAATATTATTTTTAGTCATTGAAAATAAAAATTTCCTTTACTACTGCATTTACACGTTCTATTAGAAAAGAAGCTTTTTCCGTATTTTCTCAGATTCCCTGATTTATTTTCTGATTTGATTACATTCAAACAGATCTTGAGAGATGCTCTGAAATACTTTTAAAACACATAATGTATTTTTCAGAAATAAATTTATTACAACGACACTATCTATAACTCAACCTATTACGATAAATTTACATATCAAAATGTATATAATAAAAGCGACACAATGGCTTTCATTTCAATCATAATGATCTTATACAAAATAAATATAAGTAAAAAAAAAAAAAACATTTTTAAATCAAGCTTTTATTTAAAGATGAGCTAAAAGACATCAATACAATATAATATTATCTAAGAAAGCTTCAGGCGCTTAACTAAGATACTTAGGTTATCTCCGATTAATTGCCATAGCTACTTATTTATATTTGAGATCAAAAGAAGTATTAATTCTCAAGCTTTTATAAATTATATATTACTTAACATTTAACAAAAAAAAAAAAAATTATACCCTTTAGCTCCTCTTTAAATAAAAACTTGATTTAAAAACGTTTTTACCTATATTTATTTAATTATATTCAGTCTGGAAATATAAGACTAAAAAGCAATTGAATGAGCTATACGATGTTCAAAAATTCAACTCATTTGGACGTTGCAAGGTCCGAGCCGCCACCTCCCCAGTCCGTCACTGCTTGAGCATAACTATCGTAGTATTGTATTGTCATCGGAGTAATACGAATATGCCAAATTTCAGCTCGATAGGATGATAGGAAGTGGGTTAAAATTCGAGTACAAATTTTGAACTGGAAACACATAATTATATACATAACTATGAACATTTGCACGTTAAATAAAAACTCTCTTTCGTAATAAGATTATAATTAAAAATCAACGTTTGATAAATAGCTAATATTTTACGAATGAATTTGTTTGGTTGATATTTTTCCAGAGATTTCAAGATTAAAGTTATCAAAAACAGGTTTGGTTTCATTAACGATGCACTAGAGAAACACAAAGGCTATTGGCAGCAGTCCTCGTAATTTTGATTCCAGATCAAGACATAATGACGGCATTTGATTTGAGGCGCAACCTTCTCTAACTACCACAACATTAAAAGACTTTAAAACCCAGTTCCAAATGAACATGCAACACAGCTCTTCACTATTCCTCACAAAGATCTTTTATAAAATCAGGAATTGAATTCATAATTGAACATGAACATCACCGACCACGAGCATGAGACCAAGAGCACAGCGTCTTCGGGGTAATTTCCTTAAAACAAATTCTGCTCTTTTCTCTATTATAAGCTGCAAGTTCAATATGTGTGTGTTTCTAGTTGTGGAAGAGATCAACTGCCTATTTAAACAGACTTTAAAGAAAGATGATCAATGAATGTAAGCAAGAGTACTTTTAGTTTTAAAGCCCCGGGCACTATGAAATGGGGCTCTCTAGTAAATAACATAAAAATAATAAACCATCTGCCCTAAGTCCATTTATAAAAACATTCAAAAGGTGGGACAGTTGAAGATTTGGTCTACTTCATTTCAAAAATAATCTTCAGCTTTATATTCAAAAATTTGAATCATGTAACGGTTTCTTAATCTATTTTATTAAGGTGTAAAACTACATATTGTATTGTTGATTAAAATAAAGTAGCTCGAACTCAAACATCCCGAGGGTACAGAGCGAATGCCCGGTTGACCAACCCTAAGGACCTATTGATTCCAATTATGACGTCTAATTTGATGGTATCTAGATTGTAACTAGTGAACAACTTTCTGCCTAAAATAAATTCCTTTTATGATCCTTAACTTCATAATTAATCTTCATATTACAAAAGAACGTAATCGTAATTATTTTCTTAAATTTCTCATCTATCATATATTTGATTCTTAATATATTAATAATAATGCTTTAATTTTATTTTTCTCGAAGCAATTTCAACTATCTCTTATTGCTAATTTTAATTTACTCCTTCATAAGTTGTTACATTTTAAACTTTCAGTCAGATTGGGGATAAAAGCCAAGATGAGTTAAACATCTCGAGAAAACAATCGCAACTTCACATTGATGGTATTACCCAAACTCAACTCGGATACGAGGGGTACCGTAAAGCATTTACGATTACGAAGAAATAATCGAGATATCTGGATGAAATTTATTCTGCATATTGACTGATCCTTATGTACATATAATGTTGTAAATTACAACTATTCACGTTGATTTGTCTTCAGGAAGCCGTAGATTGAAGTAACGCACAGTATCGTAAAGTTTTAATTACTACAAATATTCGAGACAAAAACTTATATTATTACTCTACATAATAACTTTCCAAAGCGATCTTTCGAAGGCCGTCATTGTACAACTCAGCAGATTCAACTCTACCTTCACTACATTACAGATGACTTCAATCTACGGCTTCCTCAAACCAAATTAACACGAATACCTGCAATATTATTACTTTATATGCAACATTATGTAAATGAAGATCAGTTAATATACATAATAAATTTTATCCAAAATCTCGGTTGTCTCTTAGTAATAAATACAACTTTACGATATCCTCTTGCATACCGTCAATTTAGAAATTCTATAGAAAGGAGAGGGAGCACGTTTCCAAAATGTTACGATATTATATGCTGATAAATTACATAGAAAGAGGTGTGAGGAAAGAATTGTGCATATTAATGTCTCGAGACTACATCACTGATCCACATTAAGTTACAGCAATATTTGCAACAACCAAACCACAAACACAGCAACAATTACATGACACAAGATTTATTGACTGCCATCCGACCTTACCAACAGTCTACTTTGTTTCCTATTACCGCACACATACCTGCCTGCGTGTGTCGGTGAAAGTGCGACCGGTAAAGTAACGAACGTGTAAAGCGAAACAAAAAAAACAAAAGCGTCTGGATTTTGGAGAGGATAAAACATGTCAAAAAAGCAGTCAAACAATGGTATCGTAAAGATAGGAACGGCCGCTCACAAAAGAAAGTGGCAAACATCCAGAGAATAATGCGTAGTGCTTTCAACTCGAAAACAAGAGGAGAGGTCCAATGGGTCGACAAACACCACAGGCGTGACTTCACGGGAGCAATTTATTTTAGGTGTTATTAGATAACGCAACGGGATACACTCTACTAATGGGAGAATTGGGAACTGATAAGCGCGCCAGCCTTCGTAATTATTCGAATGAATCGAGCAGCATCTATTTCGATCAGCCCAGCAAAGAGGTCATTAAGAAATAACTCCGTTAACGGTTATGCATAAATATGTGGTTTCACAGAACGGTATTTTCAGGGATATTTTTTTTGTCATAATAAATGTGTTATTATTGAGAATCAACGGCACAGTTCAGAAATTACTTTTTCCTCCCCCATCTTCGTGCAGAAGGAAAAAGTTAATTTCTACTTATGTTGGAATCCCAGACACTTTCTGTACCGTTATCAGAGTTGTTTTCAATATATTCAACATTAAAAGATTATCATGACTGCTTGTATGTTTCTGATTTTTTAAAAGTATCGTAAGCGTTTTGTGATAATTTTCCCCAATAACTTTCTAAACTAAATACAAACAATCTATTTTTCAATATTTATTTCTCTCTTCCTTTTGTTTCCGCTAAAAAAACTTTTTGTTTTGTTTTGTAGCCCGGTTGCGAAACAAACTGATATATTTTAAGCATCGGTACGTTTAGTGTTAAGCTTCAATTTTTTAATAAATGTTTTGCCAGTTCCAATTCAAATTTCATAAATCTTTAATTGCATGCTACTTTTTGAATATTACTATTATTTTAAAACACAGTGGTAGTTACCCCAATTTACAATTCATAATAAGAATAAAGATATTACAGCAGCTTGATACCAGAAACAATATTTAACGAAAATTTACAGCGGTATCGAAGGCATGATTCGATTTCTATGCTAATTAATACATTAAAAGCAACGCACACCAATGTGCTCAAACTTTGATTATTAGTTTTTAATTTTGTTTGATTAATTGTTCATTCAAGTCGCACTTAGAACACTATTGACGATGGACCTTGTGATTTTGAGAATCAGTCAGGTGACTAGAATGTCACCTGAAATGGCACCCCTCTCCACACCATAAGAGGATTATGAATCTTCATAAATTTAATGTGAATCAAATCAAAATTCGAATTTATGACTCGAAGGAATGAACGCCAGTCACGTGCTCACGAACATGACCTCTCGATTACCGTGGCCACATATTTCAAGTAAAGCGCACCACAATGTTTTTTAACTTTGCACTTAGAAACAATGCGAGGGCTATTGGCAACGGACTTCGTCATTTTGAGCCTCGGTCAAGTAAAGAAGACGAATACCTAAGCTGGCTACACCCTCTCTTAAGAGGTTCCAAGTCCACAATACGTGTGCATCAGGATTCGAAGCAAATAACACCGAACGCAAGCTCGCGTCCATGACTCTCAGCTGCCATGACTTAATTAGGTTCCAATTTTAAAAAGAAAATTATGAGAGCATAATTTAGTATAGATAATAGACAGTTTAAGCGTATGTGTTTCCCCAAAGTTCATGTATGTTTTCACCTGTAATGAAGCCTATTTTCAAAAAATCTTGTTATGGCTTACACTAGTTTAAGGTGACCAATCGTAGTGGTTTTATCTGCACAGTACTTGTTTTTAGTTTTTCGTCCTGGCTATTGTAACAATACAAAATATGAAATCAGTACATAAATATGTATTGGTTTAAACATAGATGTACTGGTTTGGGAAAACAATACAAATATGCGATTATTAAAAAAGCGATCTTTAATAAACTCCAACAAAATTTTATAAATACATCTCACAAAACGAGTTGCTACGAAAATCAATTCACTTTTCAAAAAAGTTTTTCAAAACAAAATTTAAAAAAAAAAAAATAAGGAATATTATGGTACTAAACAAGTTTTTTATTTCAAATATTTTACAAATATTTCATTTTCAGTTCCGTCCAATTTAGTTTCAGTCAACAAACCAAAAGTACAATTACTATTACAATATCTTTTTTTTTTATTAGTTTTAAATAAGTTCTACACGTTCTCATTTATTCTCCCATAAGTGTGTCTTGATTTTCAATTTCTGAAAAACTGTCACCTTACTCTAGCTAAAGGTCTTTTTTGAAACTCATGCAATGCTAGATTTTGTTTTAATATAGTCCTATTATCACAGTTGAGGGTGTATCAGTAATAATATATCTTGTTATGATAATTTACAAAACTAAATCTGATAAATGTAAAATCTTATTTATTAAAATTAGCCTATTAGAATTAAACAAAATCGGAGATTTGTTATTAGAAATAATTTTCATCCCAGACATTATTATAGTCTGAAACTTAAAATGAAATTTTAACTAATATTAAATTTTTCTTTTCCTTTCATAAGCAAGCTTCATTGAAATATTTTTTCCCATTTGTCACTTTCTTCGAAAAATCTACGGTTCGAATCCCAGGGTTAGACACCAGAAAGTCATTAACAATGCAAGAATACACATATCTTCTTCTTACGTTGCGAAACACGCGGTTTACTTCACACACACAATGATAAAAGAACATTTTCGTTAATTCCTCTCAGGAACAATCGGAACACTCACTGAGGAAAACGAGGATCCAAAGTTTAACAACCTTTTTTTTCTTTTCAAAATCATTATCATCATTCAAAAATTCTGAATAAGGAAAACTAAGAAGGGTTTTTTCATTAAACCATTTCAATTCGTCAGCATAACCAGCTTACGCGACATTTTCTGATGAGATCACCACGAAGCAATCCCATGACAACAAGAACGACAACAACAAAAATCGCCTGCCTTATCCGATATTGCCACTGACAGAAAAATAAATCCGCAGCTCAGAACTGTTTTGTTTCGATACGGTAGTTAACACACTTTCAATTTTAACGTGTTTCCTCAAAAAATAACAAAAAAGGATAAACCCAAATGATTTTTTTAAAAAAAAGATTAGGATAAATATTTTAAAAACACTTCCAGGTGGATGCCAAGTGAACCGTATCGCCCAGAGTAACTGAAATAGATAGTTCAATGGCCGACGGTGACAATGCAGTTTCGGCACACTTGTTCGAATTCCATAACAAAGCGAATCCCCTCTTTATTAAACGAATGCCATCACAGACGTTTGCATGCCTTACTAAAAGCAGACCTTTTGTTTGTCCTTTTATTTATTTTTTTCCCTACATCTCTTCCTTTTCTAATTGTTTGGCGGGGCGGTATACACAACCACAAGGGCGGGGAGATTCTCCGTTCCGAAACGTCATACTGATGACTATGCGCTGGCGCAGAGAACAGAAGATTATTTATTTGTCACAGTTTATCCTTTTTATTTCAACCTTTTGCGCACTTCTACTGACCATATTAGCACTAAATGAATGCTTATTAACGTTGTGAAGTTAGGCTATTCGCGATTTTTTCTTCACTAACTTCGGGGACTTTTCATTAATTTAATTGCATAAAATACCAACGCCTTGCCAACTAAAATAAAACGTGATTAGGTACATTACATGAAGACAAGAAGTGTAGTGAATTGAATTAGAGATAGTGACATATAAGCGAAATAGAACTGAAAGGAAAGAGATGGGAAATAGGGGATAACGTCAAGCTGATAGGTGTTGTAAATTGGATTGAATCATCGTAATAGTTTGCATTGAAATTGTTAGAAGTTATTCATAGTTTAGGTAATAGGAGTTTATTCTGCTATAATTGAGAAGTGCTTGAATTAGAACAAGGGATTTTGGTAATCTAAGACTTTATTCTTTGAACATAATCTATGATTAACTGAGTTAAGAAGGATTCGAGAGAGAGCGATCTTGCATATTTTGTATTAACAGTTGACAGACCCTGTTATCTTGTTCTGGCGTATCTTTAATTGTATTTTTAAACTCATTGACTACTTAATTAGAATTTAAGATGGCTGTGGAGTTATTAATGAAGGAATTACGTCACAATATCATACTCAGAAGCAACACGAGGATTATAGGCAATCACTCATAGAAATTGAGCTCACCCAAAGGACTTAGAACAGTTGTTCTCAAAGAGGTCGGTACTAGTGATAACAAATCCCAGCGGCTAAAATAACGGATAAACAAAAGAAGAAAACCTGTTATATTTCATAGAAGACATCATTTGCTATTTTAAAACACGGCATTCACTTAAGATAAATATTTCATTTCTTAACGAAAGAACTAAACCGTAATTTACGAGAAGTATTGGTGGGCTCAGTAAGGTGATAATTTCTAGTAAAAGGACATCAGAACGCATAACGTCCACGACAAATCCACTTAAGACAATTAGGGATTGTTTTCAATATAAATCCAAGTAAATACGATGGGAACGGGCAATGATTGAGTAAATACGATGGGAACGGGCAATGATTGAGTAAAAACTGAAAAATGTATCTAACGCAAGGATTAATTTTAGTGTTAGGATCAGCAAGCATTTTTTGACCCATAAATCTGGTATAAGAATTAGTCCAAAACCTCTCCGAGTCTTCAAGAAATTTATTTCTTTAAATTGTTATTGTGTAAGAGTGAAAGGCATTCACATCCACCTCTTCATCATCTATTCTGGCAAATTTAGCACAGTAAGGAGCTATGAAGTTATAATAATTTTCTAATGAGCTTTAACACAAACTATATTGTAAGCATTTGGTATGTTGTAAGTTTATTTTTGATTACATTTAATACAAGGATTAGTTTGTTAAACTATGGTGGAGGGATATTGAAGACAGACTGTTGGTATACATCTGAATTCTAACATTAATAAATACTACCCAAGTGACACATGCTTCAAATAGATCCACCATCACAACTAAAGACAGCTGATGACATCAAATGGAAACTGCTTCGGAAACGAAACTCAATACAACATGGGAGGCATGCTTATCAATTGCAGTAATGGCTGGCAAAACAACCATCTCTTAAATATCGTTCAGAATGTAACTCTTTGTATCATCAGAATGATACTGGAGGGGGAGGATGCGGTGGCTCTCTTCAACAACGACGACAGGAATTAGAAACGTCTAAATAACTATGCCAAAGGGAAATCTCTTTTGGCCTAGTTGATAAGAACATAGCAAAAATTATCTGGACAACTTTTCATCGAACCCAAAGATTGAAGGTGCGAAATGCTTTCGGCCATTCAAAATCAACTGTCCTTCAACCTTACGGGGTAAAAAACATCATAAACTGAAATACCATAGTTAAATGTTTTGGCAATGAAATGGGTGTGTGTGTGTGTGTGGGGGGGGTTATGATCAAAAATAATTTTCCGAATTAAAAAATGTATGAAGTCAAAGACAGAGGAATTAATACCTCCAAGTCCCCTACAGGGTAACTCCACCACTTCAGGTAAGAAAAGTCTTCAGATCATTATATAATAATACTTTAGAACAAAAGCGTAAGCATATATTTCGGTATTCCTTAAATACTAGTTTTATAGTAATTTATTATCTCCGTGAAAATAATAATGGCAATGGATGAAAATATTATTCACAAATTTTTAACAGACAATATTAAATTCAATACACAACAAATGAAACAGATCCAAGAACAAAATATCAAAAAACGTGAAACACTATCGATTTTTTAAGGTGTCAAAATTATTGATTTTTAATTTGAAGGAACTTCTTAAAAAGTTCAGCTTTGAAAGCAACCATTTGTTTCAGCAAAGGCGTTCTCTTTTCATCATTAACTCCTGCGCCATCACGAACAAGTCATTAACACTTCATTAAATAATACAAAAAAAAATGAAGGGTGGAAAGTGTTTACAGATATTAGCCGGAAAGATATTTGCTAAATTTAGCACGATCTTTCCTGTCACTTATGCTAGCTTAAGATGTAACAAAAGCACGAAAATGAATAAAACGAAAGACGATTTTAGGCGAGTCAGAACGAGAGGAATTCAAACATTATTATTATTTTGCCTCCCTATGTATTCATTATTTCAATTATACCACAACATTATTTCTCTAAAAAATTAAGACAAAAAACAACAACATAAGATGAGATAAAATTGCAATAATATGACATAAAGACAGATACATGATGAATGTAAAAAAGAAAACAGATAAGTTGGTTGATTCAGTAATAAATTTCTTCCTAGCTTCGTGAATGAAACGTGATCAGGTAAATTAGATGAAGATAAAGTGAAGTCATTTAGATATAATGATATTAAATGAAACAGAAATAATAGAAAATGAAGGGAGATAGAGGAGGACACTTGCATGGAATTGTAACTCGCATTGAAACTTTTCTATTAGTTATGATGAATGAAGAGAGTTCCACGCAAAATATTAAGCTATGTAGTAACTGTTGATGAGAATTGTTGAATTGCCAGCAAGTGAACTGGTAAGATAAGATTTCTTATTTAAATCATAAATTAGGATTATGAGTTAGGCTGGGATCATAGAGAGAGCGACGTTAGCTATTTCACAGAGATAATTAATAAAGAATTCTGCTTTGTTCTTGCGTGTCCTCAATTGATGTTTAGTCATTATTGCTTTATATATAAATTAATTAGATGTGGCGCAAGAATCGAGTAATGAAGGACAGACGTTACAAAATTACCGTCGGAACTGAAGAGAAAAAAAAATCATAAGGATATTTTATAATATCCTTATGATTTTTTTTTAAGCAATTGCATTTCAGTTAGCTCAGTCGCAAACTGAAATGCAATTGATTCATCAGACTCAAAATATCTTCCACAACCTCGACTAACCAAGTAGAAGCCCTCTGAAAAACAAAGAACATTTCTTTCCCAAAAAAAAAAGACCTCATAAACAATCCTTTTCGCGTCCATGAAGTTCCTCGTTTCGTCTCATCCGTCACCAACCAAACGAGCACGCGTACATAAATTAAACAATTGATCATCTGCCATCCATTTATTCTCAAGACAGCGCACGGACACACCTTGTTTTTCCATTGGAAGGGCGAACAAAGACGAGCAACCAGAGCGATTTCCAAAACCTGTTACGTGAGACAATATATCCTTGCACTTCCAGACACTGCTCCTGGTAGCCAACGATTAGTGATCACAGAGCTCAAGGAAATGATTAAAATCGCCGGGCGGCAGGTGGTTGTTAGGCATCACAGACTTTTATATGCAAGGAACGCGCATTATTTGATGTGTACTAAGGCTAACGGGTGTAATTAAGCTTCCCTTTTTTTTTTTGTTTCCCTTTCTCTCCGCTCTGCTTTTTGTTCTCTCCTAAATTTGCCTTGTTTGTTTGCTCGGGGAAAATGGGCTAGTGATTTTCCAGTTGATCGAGAAAGTGAAACGTAACTAACTGACCCGTGCTCCGCGCTCGTTATTAACAAGGCAAATTAAGCACGTATTCGAAGGCAAATTAAAACAAAAATAGCGATATTCATTATTTTTCCCAGGACAATGGGATCTCGTTTAAAAAAAGAAATAAAACTTCTTTTGTATGAACAGATAACAGATTTTCCTAAGACGATAGAATAAACCAAACATTATAGCGATTCTTACAAATAAATAACAGTAGCCCCTATATGTCAGCAGTTTCCGATCGGAGGTAAGTGAAAAGAATATGGTAATGGTAGCTACCCAGCTAAAAAAAAAAAAAAAAAAAAAAAAGGACAAAAGAATATGAAAAGTTTAAAAGTAACTTTGAAAAGATGGAAAATATTTTTACTAGAAGTGTCCTTTGTAATATAAAAACAACTTTTCCTAAACATGTTCGATGAAAGATGGGCTGCGTCCGTTAGAACACACATAACTTGCATAAAAAATATATTGAAACAAATTAAGCGCAGCTCTAGATTAGAGATTTTATTGGTTCTCTTTTCAGCTTAATTTTTCTATATATAAACTTCGTAATTCAAAACAGTCAAACATGACCCATTAATTTGTCTTTTTCCAAATTTTTGAGTTAATTCCTTTTGCTTATTTCACAAGTATAAAATATTATGAAATGAAAAAAATAAACCACTTAATTTAATCCGAGAAGTTTTCGGAATCTGCATTGAGTGAAGCAAATTGCGGGAGAGGGGAGTCGGTGGATTCAGGATCGAGGGTGCGCAGAAAGGATTGTGATTGTTTTACTAACATCACACTCAGAAGCAACACGAAGGCTATTGGCGATGAACCTCGCAATGTTAAATCCTGATCTAAAGACGAGGACAACACCTGAGCCGGCACCTCCCATTTCATACTTCCATACCACACCAGTGGAAGAATTCGAAGCCTTGACCAGGCTCAAAGTGCATCATCTCCACTACAAGGCGTGTCTTTTGTGGCATCTGGGCTCCAACCAACGACTCGACGAAAACAACGCCGGGCGCGAATCCGCGACTATGACCATTACCGTGACTTCTACACAGAAAGAATTGGAGCCGGGTGGGGATACGAAGACCGAAAAAGGTTGGGAACCATTACTATAAGTTAGGGATTAAAATAAATTGGTCTACAAATAAAAGTGGACTCTTAATGAAATGACTCATATGAGTACTTTTTCTCTTCGTATAATTCTTCTTCGTATTCGTTCGTAACAGAGCATACACGAAATCCTACATAATAAAAACATAAATCATTCAAGAAATCGTTGCTAAATAATACTCTGAGGAATAATAATAATAATTTGTTTCTTACTTTTTATTGTAAAAATGGAAAAGGTTTCTCATTTGATATAATCCAACACACCTAGAAATTTTTCCACAGCAAATGAGCTTTCCTTCTTGCTCTCTCTCTCAATATATTGATAACGTAATTACTGAAGATGTGACAGTTGGATCCGTTAAGCTAATTCAAACACACTTTTCCCATTCCAATGTATGGGACAGTATTATTTAAATTACATTATATCCATTGACGTTTTTTGTATCATTCTTTTCTTGTTTTTTGCTATGCTGTTTGAGGTAGTTTTGTATCAAAATTGGTTGTAATTTTTAATGAATTATTTATAATTGTTTTCGATTAATATTATTATGTATAATAATAATTTCAGTAAATTTATGGAGTTTTTTCATTACAATATTTTTCATATTTTTTAACTTAGGATAATATTTTTAATTTGATTTTTAGGTTGATTTGATAATTGACAGATTTTTTTTTTTCAATTAATCCTGTAGTATTTATGGGTTTTTAGATTTAATAAATTTTTAAGTAAGGTTTTGGTTGTTATAATTTGTAATGTAGAATGATTTTTCTCACACGAAAGCACATGCATATAATCATTATGACTATACGAGTAGGTCACCGCTATTCTACAACACGATCTGCAATCGAAAACGCGACTTGCCAGTCACAAAATTCATGGTTTTCAACAAGCACACCAATGAACTCTAACCATGAATTAATATATAGAAAGAAGGTTAAAAGTATACAGTTTGTGTACCAATTAAATCCTTATTTCCTTAACTTAAGATGGGCAAAAAAAAAAAAAAAATGTGAACAATATGTACATGAACATATATCAAACATTCAATTTTATCATTACATAAAAACAGCTCATTTCAAACAATGCGGTGAGACGTGTGAGTTGTAACACATCAGTATATTACGTGTGTAAGGAATCTTACAACTTGCGAATGTTGATGTTAGATCTGGCACGTATTAGTTATACGGTGTCATTCACGTACATAATAAATTTATATAGCCTTGATGGCCTGGTCAGTAACAGCGTCGACCTTGTGATCGGAAGATCGCGAGTTCGACTCCCGTGTACGCTAATGGCGGCTGGTGCACGATAAATACGGTCGTAAAGTCCTCCCATACAAATTAATACCTCTAGGGGTACTAGATCAGAGTTGTCTTGGGACCCTCAACCCTTGCCATGACTCGTAATTTACGGGCTCATGGACCTGCTGTGATATAAGCTACAACATAAATTTATTACAGTCACGAACTGGTGATATTCTTGGAACAGTTACGTTCAAGTAGATGTAATATAAACGTGGTGCTAAACTAATTAATGAATTCACGTGTATTGACAAATATAACAGCTGAATGAGCCCGTAAATTACGAGTCTTGATGAACAAACAATACACGGAGAATATCTCTAAAAAAATGAAATTTAAACCACCTAAGGAAATGAGTTTTAACTAGTGGAAATGTCTCGAAGAAAAAATGGCAACAGAAGTTCGAAAACTTCATTAAACCTGATGAGACCAAAATAACTATTTTGCCGAGTCTACTGAGCGATGAAGGCCAATCAGTATTCAACACGTTCAAATTTGAAAACTATTCCAGCAAAGAAAGCTAGCTTTGCCGACGTTATGAAAAAGTGCAAGGGATATTGCATAATAAGAAAATCTGGTCTCCTTAAAACTCAAGTAGTGAAATGGACTGCAGCGTAGTTGCGGTCAGTTCCGTTGTTTCTCACCATTTCTAAAAATATATTGCATATTGTTACTGCGCACCAATGTAGGGACGTCATTTGACAGTTGCTGATACAAGGAAAGGACATTTATTTATAAATGCGCTCACAAAATTAGTGAAAAACACGCGAAGGTTACAGTAATGAGAATAACAAATAGTTTTGCAACAGTCGCTGTCGTGACGAATTTTTATTTTTATAATAAAAAGATATGGATTAAGAGACATTGCCATCCGCGATTTCGGTTACAAAATCTCAACAAGTTTCCAGGATGTTTATTTTTTGAAGAATTCATCAAATGTTATCCAGAGTAAAAAAATTATTAAAAACAAACAAACAAAGAATTAAAATTTAAAAATATTAAAGAAAATTTCTATTCTAATAGTTTTAATTTAAAAATGAATATATCAATTTGATTAGATATAATATATTTGATTTCATTTAGATAACATCAAGAATTATACCAATTTAGATAAAATTCATGATGTACTCATATGTAATTGATTGCAGAAATTTAAACATTTTTTATAGAATATGAAACAGAATATTAACACACATTAAAACTAAAATAATAATGATGGCAAGCACTTTTTGTTACAAAAATTGTAATTTTTTTTTCTAATTGGCTGATTTTTCTAAAATTAACGATGCGATTAGAAGCAACACGAATGCTATTTGCAAAAGACTATGAAATTTTCAACCTTAGTCAGCTGACGAGGACGACATCTGAGCTGGCACCACTCTCTCCAAACTTCCACACCTCATCTTTGGCAGAACTTGGAACCTCGACAAATTTAACGCATACCTGTTTTTTTTTAATTTTATTACACGATGAAATTTGAAAACCTTGCTTTCAGAAAATTCCACAATCAGTTGCTTAAAACATAGCAATAAAGTACATAAAAAAGAACTGTATTAAGGTATATATAACAAGACATGTTAATATTCATCCTAGACTCTTCCCCACTTTCACGTGAAGTCAAAATATGTTACAAAAAGTTATCAGAATAAAGTATATATATATATATATATATAATCAGTATATTATACTCCTACATCATTAAAAAACGTTTAAAAAAATCAATACCTTACTAATAATTATTTAAACATACAATATACATTTTATACAAGCATTATGTGCATTACATGAAAATGAATTCCTTTATAAACGAATGTATGAAAGTTAAAACGAATTTTTAATATAATCAAAGTAAAATTTTATTGCTAAATGTAACAGTAGAGTACAGAAAACTTAGTAATACCTGTAACAACGAAAAAAGTTTTTGAATACCAGGCTCTTTTTCTGAATACCTCCTACACCATACTTTCTCTAACGAAATTTTCGGTTAAAAATTTAAAGTTTTCAGAAACTTTTCCAGAAATCTCAGTAAATTCATTTAAAATTTGGTTGGGGTTCCTTTCATTACAATTTTTTTTTTTCTGATACATCTTTTCGCGATTTTAATTCATTCCGAGACTCCATTTGCAAGCCGAGGCAAATTTTCCTAGATAAATTAAGGCGTTTCAGGAATTTTTCTTATCTAATTCTAAATTAATCCCCAGACCCAAGTTATATTTACTTTTTTTTATGGGTTTAGTTAAAAAAATATAAAAATAAATGAAAACGGACTTCATTAGGAAGGGGGGGAAAACAAAAATAAACTCGTGATAATTGTTCAATAATGAATTTCGAAATGGAAAAAAAATTGTTGGTATAAAGGGTTATAGTCGTGAGTTCAAGACCGGCGTTGTTTCAGTCCGAGTCAGTCGAGTCCTGATGCCACTAAAGACTCGTTGTGTAGAGGGGCTAATTCATGTTATATTATTCAAGGCTGCAATTCCTAACGTTAGCATGTTGTGGAAGTTAGAAGAATGGGGTGTCATCTCAGGTGTTGTCCTCGCCACTTCATTGAGATTCAAAATGACAAGGTTCGCAATCAATAGTCCTCGTGTTGCTTCATTGACATAAAAATCAATCAACCAATCAAAAAATGGTACAGAGGGTTGATTGTTGAAAAGAGGATGAGGACCAAAGATAGCACGACTTGGAAGCAGTCTTCTTCCATAACAACCACTAAGCAATCCCCCTTTAGCCACATCAGATGCCTTTAACGCTTCTATGTTCTTAACAGTACAAATGATAGATTTCACCATTAACTGAACAGCACATTTTTTTTAAAATCAGAAATAACTAGGAAGTTAGTTCAGAAATTAAAATTATAACAATAAGTAAAATAATCACTACTGAATTAATAAAAAATGAGACATAAACCAAATCTTAAAAATTGACATAAAAAATTGCAAAGAGAAAAGTAAAAGAAAATATGTTATTCAAATTTAACTATAAAAGATGAATTATATAAAATTTCAAAAAATAGTAAATTAAACGAAGAATAAATAGACAAATATCAGAAATATCTAAAAAGATAGAGTAACTGAAAAAAAAAATGTGAAAAAAAATTGGAATATATATTCTTTAGTTTAATTACTTTTTTAAATGTGGATTTTTGCTTGAATAAGGTTTTTTTTAACATTTTGTTATAAAGTAATTATATTGAGTGGGAAGATGATTAGATCCAAAATACTAGTATATCCACTCATTTCTGTACAAAGCCAAAAAAATAATTAAAATAACTTTACTTTCTTTTCACCCCTTTTATCTTCTTCATTGTTCAACTTCGTTTTAATGTATTCCCATGCAATCTCGGGAAAAAATGGTGTTCTAATTCAGTAGGCAAACTTGTCATGCAAGTTGAATTGAACTACAAGAACAATGAAAATTAATGAAGATTCTTATCAAAAATAAGATTGTTGAGGACAAAGCAGTTATGTAACGGGGAAAAATTAACCCATTTTAGGTAAAATTGGGCGAATTAAAAACTAAATCGATAAAAAAGAAAATTGCGAAATCTAAAATCCATTCATAAAATGTAATTAGAGAAATTCTTTTCTGAAGCTATCATCAGAACTAAAAGTTAAAAACTCAAAAATTTATAATTGTATCATTGACGTTATTGCTCCCATATTCCGTGTACTTTAATTATTTTAAATTAATGCTTGTTTTATATTTTCCATCATTTTTTGGCAACAGAATTTTGATGTGGATTATTTTTTAAGAGTTCATATATTTCTTTAACAGAATAAAATCTGCATGCCAGTTTATTCTTTTATTAGAGAAATATATAGAGTCTTACAAATAAAATTAAAAAAAACATATGGAGTCTTACAAACGAAATTAAGAAACATATCGAGCCTTAAGAATATCCACCTCATAATTCTATCTAAGAGGAAAAATATGAGAACGTAAAAAACTTGTGTTTCAATATCCGTATCAATCAAATTTAATTTAAAAAAAAAAAAAAAACATCAAGCAAGTTTTATTAGGAAAAAACCCATTTTAAAAAGTATGAAATGAGGAAACAGTAATCAGGACACCATTAAGAACTTAAGTTTATTACGGCTTCAGATTGCATTAAAAAAAAAAAAAATCTGAACATTTGTCATACAATCCATTAACAGTCCTTCAGACGATAAATGAAAGAAAAACAGAAGAAAAAAAATGAACATTGAACGAGATATGAATTGCCATTCCATGAGATTTAAACTTTAATAAACAGAAATAAATAATTCGAATAAAATCCGTTAGCTTATTTCGGGAGGAAGTACACAGAGAAACCATTCGATTTTTACAAAGAAATTTCGAAAGAAAACGATTTTAATGGAACGTAACGCAAGAATAACGGATTATAACAGTCAGTAACTTTCCAAGAACCATGTTTCATTTAAACGATTTCATTTTGGAAAAAAATAAATAAATAGAAAAGGCAATTCTTTTGACACGGTATAGAACTCAGACCATGACATGTTTTTAAGTTAAATGTACGTGCTCGTTTCACTTATCTAAGAAGCATTGCAATATATCGAATTCGAGCGAACATCGAACTCGAAATAAAAATGGGCCGGTTTGACGATTCAATAAAAAAATCGTTTGCACCTATCAGGGACGTCTGGAGCCAGTTCACAACGAACAGATACTTTATCAAGGATGACTCAGATTTCTTATGTACCTCTCCTTATTTTCTTCCCTTAGAAATCGTTCATATTTTTGGTAAACAGCTACCAAATTTGGTGATCAATATAGAAAAGATACATTTAAAACAGAAAATTGTAATTTTTTACACATAAATATTAAATAAAATGTAAGCCTAAATAAACCTAATTTTAAAATGAATTTGTAATTTTATGTACGTACAAGGCCTATTCATAAATGTAGAGGACCAAATTTTGATCGAATAGTCGAAAGAATTACTAATAGTGTGAAACAACATTTAGAACAAAGAAAATCAGCAGCAGCTTTAAGAAATTATAATTAATGTTCTGATTTTGACGTGTGAGGTACCTAAAATACGGTAGATTATTCAAATCAGAGCTAACGAATCATAGTATTTTAATCACAATATGAGAATACTGGAATATTTAAAATCAATCAAATGAGCAATAACATACAAAATAAATTAATACCAAGCGCGCTCTTCGAATATATATTACAAATATTATTAACCAAAAACTACATTCAGAAACACATAACAATCAATTATTTGAAATACAGAAACATTTGAAAGTTTTATTCAGTTTCAAGATAAATTAAATATTAATCTATACAGATTTCATGAAGTTCCAGTCTTTAATTCCGATTATATGATTTCTTAAAACTTCGAATCGCATTTTCTGAATACTACTGTAATTATTCTATTAATGGCTATTTTCACGCAATATAAAAATATGAGGCGAAATTAGAATACTTTTTGCGATAAATACTAGATCATTAATTCTGACTTCACTGCCATTTAGTAAGCAGTGTATTTTATAAAACTACTCATTTGCGCATGAGTCAGTCTTTTAAACATGAGCTTACATGTTTTTGTTTTGAGGAAATGGCGTCAACAAAAATGCATGGGTATAAAATAAAGGATACCGGACTTTAGCTTCAAAAGATTGACATTATAATACATTATGATTATAATAATTACATCGAGTTAGCTTACGGTGAATTTACAATGCTATAATTTCATTTAATGTTTTATCATCTGCTTTTATTTAAATGTCTGAACAGAATGTTATTGCTTACTTTAAATATTTATCATTTGGTCTTATTTTAATATTTAATTTAATAATTGATTTTTGTGGCAAAATCGTCTATTTTTATTCTTTTTGGTGCTAGCATTGGTAAAGTACTTTGGAATGTTCATCTTGTGAAATTAAAAAAGCGTTAGGAATTTCAAGAAGGTATTTTCTTTTCTTTATAATAATTGCTTCAGTGGAGCCTGGGGCTGAGAAGTACACTTATTTTATACCAAATAATATTTATTTTGAATAATTCTACTTTTTCGAGAACTTAACAGGGGGAGGGGGAAGGAAATGTGTTTTCCAACATCATAAATTTTAATGAAAATTAGAACAATTTTTTTTTTTTTGTCTGAAAATGTACTCAGGCTTTTTTGACGATTTAAGGAGAAGACAGCCTTATCAACAAGACAAAACGCAAATGAGATTTGAGAAATGAACTGTACAGAACTGCTAAATCCTTGAATAAAAATAAGTGAATTTTAAAAAAAGGGAACCAAGAGAAACTAAATAGCAGAATGAACGTTAATAACCCTAACCAATTATGCAAGATTAGTTGTGGAAAACAACTCGAAGGTTAAGGTTATGGCAACAAGGCTCAAGGCAATGGAAAGTAACCAGCCAAATTAGAACTCAAAACACACACGTTTAATTACATGAAGTAATTACACGAACCGAAGTATGCAAATGATTAAAAAAAAGATACAAATGAAAAGATTTTGATCTAATAATCCACATTTAGCAGTGTCACAACAATTGATCAGCGCTCGACACTAATTAGATTCTGTGATTAACTTTCATCCGCGCGCAGTACTAATTTGGGAGTGCGACACAAACCTAAAGGCTCATGAAAGTCAAATGACCAAGGAGCTCTGCAAGCAACGCACACAGGGCAAGAATGAATCATCAACAAACCAATCACCTTTGGTGAACACCGTCAGACGTCGACCTTAAAAAGACGCATCATCTATTAGGTCACTAGAAGGATGAAAAAAAAAAAAAAAAAAAAAAGGATGTTTTAAGTGGTTTAAAGCTATCGTTCTCGCATTTAGGAAGGGCTTTGAGTGCGATGGGAATAACATAGGATTTTTTTTTATTGGTGAGGGTACATTTTTTACGATTATGCATTGGCACTGGCGCCGGAGTGTTGCCATGGCAAAGGCGTGGGCAAGGTGGGGCACGTTTTGCCAATTAAGATTGTGGCAGCACTAGGCAAGGATTTTTGATTTTTTTTCTTTTCTTTCAATAATGTCAGTCGGAAAACACAATGGAACACAATGTGTGAGAAGCACGTTTCCCGTTTAACATGTTAATACACTTAAAAGAGTTATAGGATCGCTTTCTGGGAAGTTAAGGTGGGTGTAAAAAAGAACGTAAATACTGCTGCGTTTAAATTGGGAAATTATTTCGAAACTGATAGAGTCTTGTCTAATTACAATTCATGCGGACATAAACATTGCACGATATGCGTTTAGTATGCACTCATTTTTTAACTTTTGAATTTGAAACGTAACAGTATTTTTAGTAGCTATGTCTTTTTTTTTTTATTCTTTTGTGTGCAATTATGGAAAGCACATTTCATTAATTATTTAAAAGAAACAAATATTTTTCAGGAACGGTCAGTGTCCTTTGTTCGATGAGCCCCTTTTCAGCTTTCTTTTCGACTTCTGGCGGCGACAAGAAACAATCTTGGGGGGGGGGGCCTCTTCAGAAATAAAGTACGAGATGGTTTCATTATTATCCGAAAAGCAATCATGAAAAAAATATTTTACGAATAACATGGAGAATTATACCTTCAATGTAAAACTATTCATAATTTTTTTTTTACAAAACACTAGTATGAAAATTCTGCAATTATATTTCGCAAGGAAAAGACAAAAATTTGATGATTTAAAATACAGCAACAGAAATTTTATTTTCTTTCGAAATTAAAAGAATGGAAACAGTAATTGCCAGAAAGAAAAATATTGACAGTAGATTAAGCAATGAAAACTTAATTAAAAAAAACCAATTCTGGGACTCATTCCGAGGACCTCTCATTTGTAAAAGGTTGATGAATCAATAACTTAACGACAATTAAGAGACTTGTTAAACTTGAAACATTTTGACCACGAATATAAGCCCTCTCGGTACAAAAAGGAGGAAAGAAAAATTCGAAATTAGAAGTCAAGAAACATCGCATTTCGAGGATATATTATAATTATTAAGAATGATCAAGGAAACATGTTATTATAAAATGGTTACATAAAAGTAACAGAGACGTTTTCGACAAGCAAAAATTAATACATAATTTCAAATAATGCTCACTTTTTTATATTAAAAGCCATGGAAATCATACTTTAACTTTGAGATATATGTCTGTATACTTATGAAAAAATCAAAATTATATGCATAGATGATTATGTATCAACAATTAATAATTAGTAGCTGTATTCATATTTGTAAGTCTCGTACTTACCTTTAAGTATATCTAGCATAAAAAATCCAATGCAATTATAATGTAAAAAGTTTTTGGGGTGTGCTGATAAATATAACATTCAACATACTTAACACAATTACATTTTAAAAACTTGTAAATAGCAAAATTTTTAAAAAATTAAATTTTATGATTCAATTATTTTTATTTTAATATAAATAATGTGCAATACTCAAAATTTGAGGGTTAGAAAAAAAAAAAGTCCACTGTGTAGGAAATAACCTCGTTTCATAATACACAAAATGGATAAAATAGAATTTGAGGAAAGTGTACAAGACTGTGGATAGACAAAGCGCTATGGATCAAATAGAATTTAAAGAAAATGTACCAGAGTCCTAAGAAATCCCATTTGATAAAAGAGCAAAATCAGTTATTTTTCTCTGATGCATAGTACGTTTATTTACAGTTTTAATATTCAAATTTCCAGTGTCCTATTGGTCAAATTCTCATAAATAATATACCTATGGAATCAGCGAAACACCCTCTATTTTTTTAACAACAAAATTGTACAAATGTAAATTTTGATGCATTTTAAGTTATGAGTTACTTTAACGATAAGATCTGAAAACAATGCCCTTTAAAGACCTTTGTAAAAACTATTTAGTCTTTTATTATGCTATTTTCTAAAATCTACATTAGAATTACATGGAAATACTATACAATTTAACTAAAATATATAATTTAATGTTTTAATTTTTGTCACATCTTTTTTAACTGTCTGATGAATAAATAAGACACGTTGTTCCTATCCTATTCAAAGACTGCAACAAATCCGTAGTGCTTATCCTTCATTCGTCATATGCTGACAGAGAGGTTACGGAAACTAGATTTGGTAAACAAGAGGAAATGTTATCTTTGTTGCATTGAAGGTTTAATCAAACACTACAAAATAACAAAAGATTACGCGTATTCTCTATTTTGACGCAAATTTCCTCGGATTCTTTAGACTGGTCTATACGTTTACCAGTTATCCTTCAATGGCGTGACATGAATAATCTGACTGAAATATAAGAACCTAAATGCGAAGCGAATGTGACTTCAATTTCTGATTTAACTGGTTTCCAACTGCTTTGGGTAATAAAAAAAAAATATTCTATTTTATAATTTTGAAACAGAAGAAGAGAAACTGGACAGATAAATTAATTCGAGAGAATCCTTGAGTGCGTTTTCAATATTTTATTTGCGTCTACACTACGGAAATGAGATTCTGAATCTGACAGTAAAACAACCAACCAAACGGCACAATTGGCACTGTGGAATTACAATTTTTAGCAATATTTTAATTATTTACAGTTGCCAGAGCAGTTATCATACCTTTAACAAATTTAATAGAATAAAAAGTCAAAAAAAAAAAAAAAAAAAAAAAAAAAAAAAAACCTTTAGAATTGTAAAAAATAAAACATTTGATGTTTTCGCCAAATGTTTAAGAATCCAATCGAAACTCGACATTTCCAGACAGAAATTATCCAAATTTTCTTGAAAGTTTATGATATAGTAACACGTACATCCGTTTATGATTCAGTACTCTTAAGCAAAAATTTAGGAATATTCAAAAAATGCGCCATTTTTCATTTCAACACGTAATTTCAAAACTCATTTAGCACTACAATATGAAACGAAACATGTAAACACAGGAAAAAAAAAAGGATTGATTCAGATGTAAATGAGAGTAACATTATAAAATACGCTACTCTAAAAATTAGTGAAGTTAGAACATAAAGTTAGCGTTTGAGCATTTTATTACGAAAAAAGTGTTCGAATATTGGGTCCTATTTTTTAACATCAACGAAGACAGCCTTATAATTAATCCCGAGTTTCCGCGAGCAAGAATCCACGATTTCTGTCTTGTATACTAAATTATTTGGCACAATATAATCGTGTGATATCGCCAATTCGAGCTGACATTGATTACTCAAAATAAATAAAGACGAATGAGTTGCTTTTAACCCGCCCATGTAAATGAAGCATGCGAAACTCGCGTCCCAAAACGATTTTTTTTTGTGTCCTAACCACTATATGTAACAGCATCTAACAAACATTTTCCAAAATATATCGTAGCTTAATTTTTGACATTTCTAGTTATACATAACCATTGAAAATGAATCACAACATTCGCCAATGAACTATGAGTAATCGTGTCGGAATCGAAGCGCTATTTCCCCTGCCAACAGAAGTGAATATTTTAGCAGCTCTTAGTTAAATAATATCTACCACGCCATTAGTCTTCAACTATCTTCCTTGGTGTGTGTCTAGCATTAAATATTACACTTTATGAGTATACGAAAAATAAGTTTACTAATTTGTGTAGTTATTCTGTGTCTGCGAAGATTATGTTCAAGAAAAAAATATTGATTTTTATTATTTTGTGTTAACGATTATCAAGCTGTTTCATGCTCTCGCATTAAATATACCTTTATCGTAGCAAGGTGGTCGTAAAACTAACGAAAAATGGTTGGGAATAATAGAATTTCCAGGACATAAGTGGGAATAACTGAATTTTTACTATGGCATTAAAGATAATAATCTGTTCGATACGTAATAATACTATTAATTTACTAAAGTTACTTAACATAAAATGTCCTCGAGAGCAACAAAAGTACAAAATGTTACGTTTCCGAAATATTTCAATGTTTAAGTCATAATTTTGTTTATGTAAATTTAATTACTGAAGCTTGAAAACCTGAAGACAAATTGGGGGATAAAACATCAAAAATAATTTCTAATAAGACACTGGATGGGCAACTATTGGGGGGGAAAAGGGCTCACAGATAAAAGTAAAAAAGTTAGAAAATTTACACAAGTAAACTGTATTTTTAAGCAATTATTTTAAAAATATGTCGAACACAAATCTAAAAATGCTCGTTAATTAAACTTGGAAACATAAGGTAATACAGGATTCATAGCTTTCCCTTTAAAGTATTTTTAGAAGAATGAAATAACTATGAAAGAAAGAAAAGGACAGCACATTAAAAATTCAATGCAGAAAACCAAACAAAATCGTCATATCTCTTTATTATTATTTTTTTAAAAATATTTTTTCTCTATTATAAAGAGAGAGTAATGTACTCTTTTAGAAGTACAAATAAGATTAAGGAAATCTACGAAACGCCATAATAACACGTTCAAAAACTAGACCACAAAATCATCCATTATTTCTTAACAGAAATTCAATCACAATAAACTAGTACCTTCCACTGAGCATATTGTTTTTAAAAAATTCCCAAAACACTTTAATTATTTCCTCTATCTGATCCTCAAAACTTTTTGGTGAAACGGTTACCTCACCTATGGTCAATGGCCTCGAGTGGAATCGAGGAAAACTGTGTTTACTTCGGAAAAGTCCAAAAATACAACACGACATTCATTATCCGCCATCCGTGGAAAACCGACTCGAAAGAAAATCCTGTTTATCTCTTCTTATCTCATCCGCTTACAAGATCTCGACATACGGAATTGTCACTTAGGAATAGCACCAGGTGTCACAAAAGGGTTGAAATAATAAACAAAGAACATCGAAGGGAAGTTTCGAATCAAATTTACGAGGGAAAATAATTAGTGTGTGAAAATTAAGCGGATGAAAATTAAGTTTATAGTTATCAAACAAAATAAACATCTTGATTGCTATTTTTTTGTAAATTAAAAGATTCCAAATCTTTATAACAAATTTTTGTTGAAGAAAACATTTACCAACGCAGTCGACCATAAAAAGTGATTCCATGTGTGCATTAACAGGTACAGAGGGCAATTACACATTTCTAGAACAAAATAGAAGCAGTTTTTTAACGTTTGACTGCCAAGCTGCGATTTTGCACTTCAGATCTATTGCAAAAGGGCCAGCTCTCTAGGCTGTGTAGCCGACAATCGCAGCATGGTCGGTTTCTGTCAATGCATGATTTTACGGTTACCATTCTGTCTTAGGTAAATCAAAATAAAATAAAATTATACTGTAGATTAAATAGAAAATTAGTGAAAATATTACTGTACATACCCACAATACATGCAATAAAATGCTTAGATGACACATTTATATGATTTTAACACGTTAATGTCTCTACTTATGCTCAGAAGGATGTCAGAACACATCACTAAACTGAAAGAAATGAGACTTTTCTTGTATGACCAGAAAACAGCGCTCCCTGGCATTTTTGGACGAGGAATAAGACAAGCGCCATTGCACCACTTGGCAATTTTCGATGGGGAAACAGCAAATATTCGTGGCACTCAAACAATTAAAATTTTAAATAATTCGATATAAAAACCAACGTTTTTTTTAAAAGAAAAACGTTTTTATATGGTGGCAAAGTTTATTAAAGAAAATTATTGAAACATTAGTTAAAACTATTAGTTATTTTTAACTTTAAAATTTACTTAAAAAGAGACATTTGTGAGCATATTAAAAAATTCATAATGCTCATAAAATCAAAGCATGCATTTGAAAGTTTGTAAGTCATTCTATTAAAAAAAAATGGGAACCAGAATTCAGAAAAAATTATTGTGATAAGACACGGCACCAAATATTGGAATCTTTCTTTCTTGCGAATGATAACTGACTAAAAGTCAGCAACCCTTACTATCTCGGAGATAGAAAAGGGGAGATAGTATCTCTCCCTTTGTGAGTACAAAAGTTTTACGATACCTCATGTGGAATGGGGAGTGCCCGGTGTTCCCAGAGGGGGAAAGAAATTTTTTTCCTCAATGCTAAATGCGCCGAGGGGAAAGAATATTTTGACTTATTAAAATTATTGAAATATTAGTTAAAACTTGTCGCAAACGTCTAAATATTGCATTGTTAGTCGAGTACGAACGATTCCCAAAATTTCAAAGCTCTAGCTTGATGGGAAGTTGGTTAAATTAACGATCGAAAATTTGATGACACACACACTCACACCAAGTGAAATTCAGAAAAACATTTTAATAATAAAAACGTTTTAATTAAAAAAGTAAAGACTAATTTTTTAATCGTTCGATCTGATAATTTTGTTTCTGGGCTACAGCAAACTGCTTTCCACAACAGAAAGTCTTTCGTAAAATCTTTAGGGTTTTTACTTCATGTATAGTTAAACATGGAAGAATGAATTAGGGGGGGAAATGTACAACTATTGCTATTGCTTGAGCAGGGTAAATATTGAATTGCAAAACAAAACATTTCTTGAGTTTCTTAAATCAGAATATATAACATTGATTATTTCAAATGTTATAACCCATAGTTTGAAACATGATTATTAAGATTAAAGAATAAAATGAAAGAAACAATTTTATGTGATGGTTTAAACCATGATTGAGATGGTGTTAGCATAAATGCATTCACACACCAAAATGAATACAGACAAAATACATTATTTTTTCCCATTTCAAAAGACATTATGTATTAGACTAGGGGATGCCAAAAGCAACGCATTGGATGATGCCAAGTGGCATCTCAGTCAGTTCCGAATGAACCACCATGGTGTCGAGTTTTGAAGTGGAGTTTTTGCGAGAGAGTTTTGTGTGCTTTTTTTTCCTTTCATTTTTAATTTTGTATGATACAATGTACGTAATTTTGATCAATTTGTTCTTTTGCAACATGTTGTAGAGTTTTGCACCGTTCTATTTGTTTTTAATTCCTTTTATCCATTACAATGCAAAATAAGATGACCAAAAAAAAAAAAGCACATAGAATGATAGTAGGCGTGAATGTATTGAACAATGGGAAAACTAATCATTATTTATAGCAAATTTCTCAGGAAAACCCTTTTGCATTGTTTGTGAAAGTATTTTTTCACATAACAGAAAACATGAATCTTCTTAATAAATACTAATGAAACACAGTATCAAACTTACATTGAAGATAAAATGAAGTTTATTCTTGAGTTTGAGACGCGAAGAAAAATGTGACTAAGAATAAGGACTAAATCGGAAGAAGACAAAATATATTTGATAAACCAAGTTATGAAGACTCAGTTAGCAACAAAATGACAGAAACATGAAATTGCATTAGCGCGATTCTCTGGCAACCCTAACACCATGATGAAGCACTCACTCTCTCCAACATGATCATTCCCGACTATTGTAGATTGGTGCTTCATTAAACAGGCGTAAATTAATCAATTTAACAGCTTGATTAAGTTAGTCCTTTTGCTCCCCTAAGGTAAGCAAATTCTATCCTTTTATCCCTATATACCAATTTCTGACCATGAACATAAGAAGGTATAAAAAGTGCTCGAGTTAAATGACGCATTCGAATCCGTCTGTTCAAAAGTAGGCACATAGTATGCAAAATATTGGACATCTCTATAACTGGAAATGAGGCACAATGATAAGTACCCGTTTAAGAAAACGAAATAAATCAATACTTTCAAGGCAAACGATGGAAGTTGTACTAACGATTCCGTTTCTTTTACTGTTCAATTCAGTTTCTTAACGCTAACACTTAATCATTTTTTTAAAGAATTTTTCACAGACTAAATGCTTTGACCTTCATTTTACAATCGGCGTATGAAATAAAGGGGTAATATTCAACAATCTCATTTCAATGAAATAAGATTTATTTATGAAGCATTTATTTTTACAAACCGTAAGGGGACAATAGGATTGGAAGCTATCATCTTCAAAACGGGCTATTAAGTTCAAAATCATTAAAACATTTCATTAGTGGTCTCATTATTCTTTAGTTTTGACTTTGAAATAAATTATTTATTAATATAACAAGCAGCACATTAATAATGACATAATGAGAATTGAAGTCACGACCGGACGGAAAATTCAATCGATAAAACAAATGACAGTCAAATTAACCAGTACATCAGTTTCAAGATGTTTTAAAGAGAAAGACGAGAGAAAATTTTGAAAAACCAATCTGTATGGAATGTTTTTGGCCAAAAAAAAGTCCCGTTATTTAAAATGACGGTCATGCGATTTCTAAACGGATACTTTCCAAAGTTACATGCGAAGTCAAGACTTTCAGGTACTTCTATATACAGCGGGAAAACGTTTTACACCAAAACGCTTAAACATCAAAAATCGCTTAACAAGAAATAATACTGCGGTCTCGACAAAATACTATGTACTTTCATACATTTTTTTCTCTTTATAACAAGGAACAAAAATCGCTTAACATGAAAAGAATTCGCTTTTCGGACCCAGATTTTCGGGTTTATGACTTTGTCGTTAAACTGAACAAAATAAACAATGGTTGCCATTTAGTTCTAAGTTACTGGTTGTCTTTGGGAAGGTTTGACAAAACATTTCAATCAACTGGTCAGTTTTTTCCAAGGTAAGCCGAAATTGGAAAAAAATTATTTAAAAAAAATCGGGTACATCATATTTTTTTTATATTTTAGATAAATAATTTTTTACATGCACAATAACAGAGAAATAGGAACGGGAAAAAACCCTCTATTTTGCTTAAAATGAAGATGAAATAGCTTATATACAGTGGTGGATCCAGAAAAAATCAACAGGGTGGAGGGGGGACGAAATGGACAGAGGGGATGGCACATTTTTTTTCCTTTAAAAAGTTCATTTTTCGTATATTATTTATGCTCATTCAATCCTTAATATAAAAATAAACTAAATATTAACTCAATAAGAAAATTAAAATTGAGAGCTAAAAATTCACAGTACGATAGTTAGCTCAGTCTTGCGCTTGGACCTAAGAACTTTGAAGTAAAACGACAAAATAAATACAGAAGTACCTCTTGTGAGGGCATATCCCATTAAGGGACAAAATGTCTGGTTCGGTCGGTGTCCCTTATTGGGAGGTAGTACTACATATACTATACATAGTATATACACATAATTATACCTACAAGTGTAAACAAAAATGTCCCCCCCCCTACTTGTTAAAAAAAACAAGTAGGGGGGGATAGGTAGAAAATCTGAGATTTAAAAAAATAATTTTAAAAAATTCAGGAAAAAGAAGGCAATTAAAAAAAAAGATTATTGAACTTTTTTGGCGATATCTCCACACCGCAAATTTATTAATTAGACATATAATTCGGTTTAACAGGTCAAGAGTCCGTTCCCATGGTGTCTCTGTGTGTGTGTTGATGAAAAGAACGTCAACTGTAATTTCTTCAGAAGCTATGTTATGAACTTAAATATTATTTACAGTGGCTTTACGGTTATTGACTAAATAAACTTAAGGGCTTTCATGACCCATAAACCTAAAAAAAAAATTTATATCTTCTGAAAAAAAATATACATTAAAATATAGATTTTTCTGTATACTTTAAAATAAAATCACATGAAAATATTCTAATAATTTCCCGAGATGGTATTAAAAATACACATACTTACTTCTGATGAACTTAACTCGGTTCAACCTTATGAAAATTGTACAGGTACATTATAGTATTATTTTGCATAATTTGAACTACCATAGCTCTGTTTCGTGCATATTTTGATAGCTTTTCAGAGGTAGAAACATATTAAAACATGAAATTTTTTTACACCAGTTTTCGATAAGTTTTACAAATCTAGAAACTGCATTAACTATTAAATATTATTTATTTAATTACATTTCTAAGGATTTATTTTGCATTATGAAACAAAAATTATATATTCCGAAACAAAAACTTTTTTTTAAAGGAATTTGGTCGCAAATCAACATGTCATAAAAAAATGTGAAAACAAATCGTTATCATTAAGCAATCTTTAATAAACTGTTTAATAAATCTTACGAATATTTGAAATTAGTTTATCTAAGTACATATAAGCTATAACAAATAAAAAAAATTAAGCATTTCAATGAAATTTTGAAAATATATGAAGATAGGAATAAAGTGGGGGAAAATGCCCGATTTATAGCGTTTTGCATTCGTACGATCCCCCAAAACGCTTCTTAAGTATGAAAAAAAATCCAGATCCTTTATATTATAGCTAGTTTCTAACAGCATTTACGGCAACGACTTCGCACCTGAAACGTTGCAAGTATGTCCAAATACGTTATTAAGTATTTATCGTTATTTTATGCAAAAAAGCATCGTGAATTCTGCCCGACACTCAGCACACAATTCCGAGTCTCGTGTTCGGGCGAGTTCAGGCACCTATGCTTGTAATTACGGAGTGAAAGTGATGGAGGACATGAAATGCATACGAAGGAAGCTGATCGAGTAGGCGGCGTGAAAAAAGAAGTACAGTAGGAGTTAAAACAGGATCTATGAGATGAATCTCGCAGCTTCATCTCTCGAGAATCTTTATCCGCCGGCTTTCCCAGAAAGCATTTTTCATTGAAATCACTATTCGAGAACTGTTCATTCATTTCACTTCAGTAATATTTGAATATAAAGAAATTTGGTAACTCGGATGAATAAATATTGCATAAATTAAAGTGTGAATGTTTGAACAACGCAATGTGTGTTGCTCATTGATCTCATCTATTATCGAATTATTCCATCTGTCTCTTTTTAAATCTGAATTTTTTTTCGGTTAGTACAAAAGGAAATGGAAATCAGGAGGTTTTACGTAATCTAATGGTGTTAATAATAATATTATTATTTAAGCTTACAACTTAGAGGAATTTCAACAATACATTCACTGATTGATTTTGATATGCATCAGGTACAGAGCCAACATCAAAATTAATTCATTTTCTGCAATGCACGACAAATTTCAATCCCGAAATTTACTGATTTAAAATGAAAATATTAAAGAAAAGATGATAATTTTATGAATTTTTTTTTTCCAAATTAGGTTCACAAACGTGTAGCTGTGATTGTGATTGTCCATTAATGTCGCACTGAAAAGCAACACGAGGACTCTGGCGTAATTTTGGACTTCAATCAAGTGACAAGAGCGACACTTGAGCAGGCACCTAAATCTCCAAACTTCCACTCCATACCTAAGGAGAATAAATTTAACGTGCATCAGCCCGCTACACGGCGGTTATGTTGTAATAATTCTATGGATATTTTAAAAATTCTTTTTTTGTTTAATATACTTTATCATTTGACCTGTAATTATTAGTAATTGAAATCTTTACCATTTAACAATTAAAGTTCTCCATCTCTTATTGTTCTACTTTTTTAATTAAAAAAGTACAATTCTTTAAAAACCATTGCATTTGAAAATTTATTCAAACCTTCGCTTTATGTGTTTGTTTGATACATTTCTAAGTTTAGTTTGTAGTGAACGAAAGTTAATATACGAACCTTTTAACAAAATTATTAACACTTCAACGTTATCAGTCGTGTACCTTGCACTGTTCTCTCTTATTAATGCATTCATTAATGAAGGACACTACCTCTTATTACTATTGTGTAATCATAAAAAAACAACATTTATAGCATTTACTTAATTAAGGGGTAGCAGAATGTAAAATAATAATAGTAATGAAAAATAAAGCACAGCAACATTATCAACACTTGTTTGGCAATGAACAAACGTCTGGTCGGCTGCAAAAATGGTTAAAAAATATAACGAGAAACGGATATAATAGAAAGTAATCCAGTCGAAACTATTACAAGGTTAGTAAACAAAATACAATAACCAAATTGAAATATCGAGCACGTCATTGATTAAAACAAGTTCAAAAGAAATAGAAAAAAAAATTATGGAGAAAAATAACATTTTTATAACATTACATTTACAACTTGGATTTCAAGCATACTAATTTCTAAAATTATTTCTTATAAAACTGTAATGTAAGTGTTTGAGGTAATAAAAAATAATCAAAGGTTGAAGAAAGAAAGAGTTTGCTGGATAGTCACACTTAGAAGCAACAAGAAGGCTACTGATGAGAGACCATAATTCTGAACCAAGGTGAAGTGACGAGGACGACATCCGAGCTGGTACCCTTCTCTCCTTGCTTCCACACCATCCCACCTAGACGATTTTGAGCCCTGATAGATTTAATGTACATCAACCCCACTACGCGATGGGTTTTGGGCGGCGTAAATGAGTGAGTGTTGGGTTTTGAGAAACAAGAGCTAAATCAGGTTGAGCTGCGTCAAAGGTCCTGAGTGGCATCAGGATTCAAACCTACGAATCGACTGAAACATCATCGGTTATGAGTTCACGACCATGATCCTTTGGCAACTGCGGCCCTGTTGATTTTGAGCCATGATCGAGAACGATACCTAAGAGGGTATACCACACGTCAAGTTTCCACACCATGCCAACAGGAGTACTTAGAGCCAAGACAGATTTAATGCGCATAAGATTTACTAAAGGACGGATTTTTAGTGGAATTAGGACTAAAACACACAACCACGAACTCGATGCCGTGATCATTCGGCTACTGGACCAGGCGGAAAAAAAAGAGAGAAAAATGATTTTGAGATACATCAAATGTTCTTTAAAACATCTCTAGTACCTACGGTTAAAAGAATACATAATATTCTAACTCCCCCTCTTTCTAGAGAAAGCTGCGAATGCCACTGCCTTGGTTCTCCACGAAAAAAAAAAAAAAAAAGGAACATTCACCTTTTTAAAAATAAAAATTGAATACATTTAAGATGCATATTAAATTTTTGTACTTAAAAAACATATACACCAAAAAGTTCTCACTAAAACGTTCGTTAAAAACATTCCATCAAAAGAACACCAGTCATAACAGATAAATGCATCGAAAAGGATGAGTTAGCGTCAACTTTGATCGTGACAGATAAAAATAGCAAACGCCACTGAACTTGATAAAAACAGGAGCTTGATTGCGAAACTAAAAGCCTTCAACCAAACAAATCGGACAGAACAATTTGCACGAAACCACAAAGCGTAATTACTGCTTCGTAGTTGATTAATTTAATTAGGCCACGCCTCCTTTAGTAATTCGACCCCCCAAGCTGATGGCCATCATTATTAAAATAGGAATCTTCATGGCTAATCGCTTTGTTTCATTTGATTCTTATCAGAAAATCGCCCATTCGGATTGAATTTGCATAATGTGTGTAAATAAATGCACCTGACCTTTATTGCGATGAATAATTTCATTGGGTGCCTGAAATTCTATCCGCAGATTTAAAGATATATAAATTAAATTATTCATACGTTTGATTTGATAAGTTGCCAAAGGGCGGTAATTAACAAACAAAGCGATTACCTAGGAATTATTTTACATATTGCATTAGGGTTCACTAAATAATGAGATTTTATAAAGATATACCTAGCAAGAGTAAATGTCATTTTAGAGTGGCACAACACATTATTGGAGAGCGAACTGTTTAAATTCATACATGAAGCAAAATGAAATGTTACTTTTTCCGAGATTATAGCCTTATCAGTTTGGTTGGAATTTATGACACTGAATACTCGTAAGATGTATTGTGTCACACTCAATGTGAAGATGTTACCAATGCCATGATTAAAACAATTTAAAAATTCAATCTCAAGACAGAGAATAAAATTAAGTTTAATAAAATTATATGTATGGAGTAAAACCAGTCATTTAAAGTGAAAGATGTTTGGCTTCCAAGTCAATTAGAGATAGTGCATAATAATTTAAAATATTTAAAACGAAAAGAGTTAAAGGCAGAGAATTCAGTCATGACATATCGCACTTTCAGAGGACAAAAATAATTAGCGGGAGTATCTCCCAAAAAAGGTATTATGTGTCTATCTCGTGTTCCCGATACGTAGACGTGCTAAAATAACGTCTTGTATTTTATAATGAGGTTTGACGTATTTTGTGTATTTTACACATGATGTATTTTATTATCTAGATCTAGTTTCCATTGATCTTGCCAGTGGTCATGAATAAAAAATTTAATGTACTTGCAACAGATATAGATTTAGCAGCAATGTTAACTGTCTCATTGCTCTTGATACTTACATGGGAAGATATCCAACAAAAAATTAATTCGATATTTGCAATTTAAGATAAGAATAATTTTTAAAGTCTGAATGATCAATGGATGAGATAAATTAAATAGGTGACTTAGGGATGGGATAAAACTCATGTATTAATAATGTAATAATACACGTAAATAATATAAAATTTTCATCACGTCGAATTGATAAGCAGTCCGGTATCTTATGAATGGCATGAATTTCAGCGGTAAAAACCGAACTGAAAAGAATGAAGTAAATTAATCATTGAAAAAGAGGCATCGACGTGATTCGATGACTTCCAATCGTCAAAGTAAATGTGGATAAAATCAGTGCATTGCTCTGCAAATTCATTAAAAATTTGGATGCATACATTTTGCGCCGTGTCCGATTTTTTAAAATTTTGAAAGGATTTTAAAAGTTTCTTAACGTAAACTCTGTTCCTACAAGGGTGGAAAACCCTCTGATCTGTTAAGAAGAACATGAAAATATTTGTTGTGAATTATGGTATGATTATATTTTTAAAAGTCATTCAGACACTGCAACATCAGCATCTACATCAATATGGGAATTTAAAGGTACCTTTCTTTACTTTTAAGCCAGAACCTTCACCAACAAACTGCCAAGCAAATCAGATTACACAAATGATAAAATCACTACGAAAAGACAATTAAAAAACAGAGAGACATTTCAATGAAACATTCAAGTATTTATAACATTTATTCAACTCATCAGGAATCAGATTTTAAAATAATAATAATATTATGATGATTTTTCAAAAGCAAGAATGCTTTACCACAATTACAACTCATCTTTTGATTGTTAATTTATCAGTGTGAAGAATGTGCATTTAATTATGAGAGTAAAAAATTACAAGCAATTGAGAATGCTAATTCTAAAAAAAAAAAAAAAAAAAAAAAAAAAAAAATTCAAATATTTGATTTCCACTCGGAGCTCTTTTTAAAAAATGAACAAAGAACAATTGTCTTCGCGCAGTTAAGGTATAAAGATAATATTAACTTTTTGTTACCGTAGTTGAATTAAATAAGAAATATAATAATAATTGACTTTTTTTCTTTGGTCCTGTAGAGGCGATTTCTGTAAGTATGAGATAAAAAAAATTGTATAAAATCAGCAATGAAGGTAAAAGATCACACAAATATCGTAATTTACAGGAAGTTGAAATTTATTATCAAGGCTATTTTCACCTACTGTCAAAGAATCTGATAGAAACTTGGAACACATTTCCAGATAGAAAAATGCTTCAATTTTCATGAAAGTTTGTAACGTTGTAAAAACATTCATTTATTCATCATACAATATTCTTAAAATTCCAAAACATTCCAAAACGGCACCATTTTTCATTTCAACACGTAAATTTAAAAACCCATTGATCATTACAGAATAGGAGAAGAAATACGGAACACGTTTTACACCAGAAAAATAAGGATTGGTTCTGACAAAAATGACTGTTAGTTACTGTAAGACAGATTGCTCCTTAAAAAATAGCGAAGTCAAAATATAAAATTAATGTTCCAGTATTTTCTTTTTGGAAAAAAGCTATACAATTTGAGTCCCATTAATTAACATTGCGAGCGAGCTAGAGGACAACCTTAAAAATCATGAATAATCATATTTGATGTTGCTGAGACGCGGTGCTAAGGATTTTTTTTTCCTTACCGAAATCGTTACCTTTGCGACTTTTTATACTTTTGTAAAGATAATACAATAAAACATCTCGTTTAACGCTAAGGATGCGTTCCCAGACAACAAAGCGACGGTTGAAAGGCCTTTTCAAAAAGGTCACTTAAACACATAATGAATAAGGAAAAAGAGAACACGTGCGTTCCCGAAAATAGCCAAATTATACTTTAATTTTAACTTATTTTTTTATATTAAATTGCATAATATATGTTACATATTACATAAACATGCACGAAGGAAAAAAGGTTCAATTTTGTGATGGAGGTCCTGGCTCATGTGAAAGTTAGGATTTTGTTTTGCTTTGAAGCAATCTATTGTCATTTGTCGCAGTCTTTTTCTCTCGTGAAGTAAATTATTGTCACTAATTTTTTCCACTCGTTCAGATAATAGAAGATCACGTTGTAAAGTTTTTTTTTTTGATTAGCAAGAAATTTTGATAAATTAATTTATTTTTTGTGACACTCCACATGGCCAAAGCAAATAAAGCTACCAGCGCTACCACTTAACACATCAATCAATAACTCCCGAGACTAACCCAGAGATGGCGCTCGTAGTAAACCAGTAACCAGGTCTTTCTAGAGTACTAACCTTTGCTTGAAACGTGTCAAAATTTTAAGTCGATCGGACCAGAAACAGCTGAGTTAGCGAGGTTGGAGTAAAGTCGTTTTGTAGTTTGTTTAAAAAATGGAAAAAACCGAGTTTCGTGTTCTGATAAAACATTGTTTTTTAATGGGTAAAAACACCGTGCAAGCGAAACAATGGATTGAAAAATGTTACCCGGACTCTTGTCCATCAAAAGCAACGATTTGTCGGTGGTTTGCCGAGTTTAAACGTGGTCGTACCGACACAAATGACGCGGAACGCTCGGGTAGACCTGTGGAAGCCGTTACACCGGAAAATGTGAGTGAAGTTACAAAAATTATAATGAAAGATCGTAAAGTGAAGCTCCGTGAGATTGCTGAGATGACACAGATATCATATGGAAGTGTATTTACTGAAAAAGGTTTTTTGAAGTGAAGTGAAAAAGGTTTTTTCCAAGTGGGTGCCGCGATTGCTTTCGATGGAACAAAAACAGCAACGAGTCGATGATTCAGAAAGCTGTTTATCGCTATTTACTCGCAACAAAAAAGATTTCTTGCGTCGTTACGTGACCATGGACGAAACATGGATACATCACTACACTCCAGAGTCGAAGCGGCAGTCATCTGAGTGGCGCACAGCTGGCGAAAGCCGTCCGAAGCGTCCGAAAACGCAGCAGTCAGCTGGCAAAGTCATGGCGTCAGTTTTTTGGGATACGCATGGCGTGATTTTCATTGACTACCTCGAAAAAGGTAAATCGATCAACAGTGATTATTATATTGACTTGCTGGTGCGTTTGAAGGAGGAAATCGCAAAAAAACGACCGCACATGCAGAGAAAAAAAATCCTTTTTCACCAAGACAATGCACCCTGCCACAAGTCGATGAAAACAATGGCAAAATTGAACGAATTGGGCTTTGATCTGCTTCCCCACCCCCCATACTCGCCAGATTTAGCCCCCAGTGACTACTGGCTCTTTGCTGATCTTAAAAAAATGCTCCAGGGAAAAAGATTTGGCTCAAATGAGGAGGTCATCGCTGAAACTGAAGCTTATTTTGAAGCGAAAGATAATTTTTTTTATAAACATGGTATTGAAAAATTGGAAAAGCGTTGGAACGATTGTATCACCCTAAAAGGTGATTATGTTGATGAATAAAAAAAAATTTTGCAAAAAAAA
>BMAW01030970.1:193819-211231 GCA_019974015.1 Nephila pilipes | reverse complement strand
AATACAGAAAATTAGGATGTCGCCGATTTGGGATTGTTTTCTTTGTAGAGGGAAATTGCTGTTTCTGTGTGACACGACATTTGACCGTTTACGGGTTCTTCTCTCTCTTTCACAAACCCGCTCATAAAGAAATTCAAAAATGTTACTGGCGTAGTTCAGTTCAGACTCACGGGCTGCATCATTTATACCGATGAAGACGGGAATTTGTTCCGTGCCGGAGTTCATAACGCTTTCAGTTACAGCATTGTTATTTATTCAGAACGCGAGATACAAACCAAATCATTTAATTCTCGTATTTATTGTCGTTGTATTTTAATTGTCGAGTTTCATGTGTTCCATGACAGAACAGTTTGAAGATTAATGCCGGGATTATTTTACTTGCCGATTCGTTGCGCTGCGAGCAAGAGTATCACCCAGCCAAATTGAGCCTGGAAAGTTACTTTCAGCGATTGCTTCCTCGCGTTGTCGTTAGATTTAACATCGACCAACGCGTTGACAAAAGAGTTCAAAACGGAACTTGAACGCGTCTTCTTCATTTTCGTTACCATTCAACATGCTCTTTGAAGAACGAAGATGCGCGCAGATTCGCATGCTCTTTATTTATTAATGATAGAACATAAAACGGTAAAATATCGGTTTTTTTACACTAATTTAATAGCATAACGCAGTCGATGATCCGAGCCTGTTTATCGCAATTTACCGCAACAAAAAAGATTTCGTAAAAAAAAAAAAAGAAGAAGAAAAAAGAAACCAAAAAAAAAAAAAGATTTGGAAAAGCGTTGGAACGATTGTATCACCCTAAAAGGTGATTAACAAAAGGTGTTATGTTGATGAATAAAAAAAAATTTTGCAAAAAAAAATGTTGTTTTCAATGTTAGTCTCGGGAGTTATTGATTGATGTGTTAATCTACAAAGTAAACACGTGCAAATGCGCATGTTTGGCATATTAAGAAAAGCACGCTATACACTTATAAGTACTGTGAATCATGCATAATAATAGGCACATGCTCAAAGTATTACTAAATTGCTGCATATTTATACACCATTCGTTTTTCTTCACCGTTTAGCGTTTCCGATATGTGGGTTCACGGAATATAATTTAATTCATAATAAAACTAATAGAAGACATGGTGAACAAGATGAAAATACAAAGTGAAATTTAGCAAAATAAAATGATAGCGTTATATCCAACAGCATTAATTGAGGAAGCGCGAAGAGAAGTCTTAATGATTCTGTTTAAGTTCCATTTTAAAATATTGATAGATGTCTTACTGAGAATTCTTTTAATCTTTTCAGTAAAACTCTTTTAATAGCACGTTAGTTAAGCAGTTCCTACAGTCTACTAGGCCAGGTAGTGATTTCGCAGAATAACAGGTTTAAATACCATATAATTAGTCTAAATATAACGACAAGGAAGTGATTAACGCTTAATTAGAAATGAGTTTGAGCAATCAACAAAGAAATTATTCTTTAAATAACAAGAGCTCAATTTGAAACCTTACTGCAAGAACCATTTGATACTCTTACTTCATCGCAACACGATCAACGAATCAACCGTAACAAATGAAATCCAACATTAATCTTATGAATACAGAAAAGAGATAACAGCTGTTCATATAATCTCCTTCGATTTTTAAAAGAGCACGGAATTATTAATATAAATCACAGCATTAGGAAACGAACCAGGACAATTAAAACAAAGCTGTGAAAAGAATGCATTTGCAATTATTTCACGGCCAATAAATTACGAAAGTGAAAAATCCACACGTAAAAGAAGGTTTATGGTTGGTTTTGCTTTATCTCAGCGTTCTGAATGAATGCTCATTATGCTAGAGGCACAACCAGAGAGAAAGGAAAATTGGATTTGTAACAATGGTTGATCGCTTAGCTTGTTAAAAAACAAAGGAGCTCCAGCTGGAACAAAAACTCGGCCGTAGTCGCAGCCGGAATTCGACACAATTTCCGGCAAAAAGATTTAACTCTCGTTTTTCGGATTTTTATCAGATAGCGTGTTGAGATGGAATTTAAATCTCAGCTGGAACTAGGTCGATCGTGCAACAGCCAGAATGTTTCAAGTCTAAAAAATGGCAAAATGTCTTGTGAGGAGATCTCACCGCTGCCAGTCTTGCGAAAGGGATTACAAAAATAGAGCTATGAAAGTTGCAAAAAGTCGATCAAAATTAAGTGATTATGATGTAAGTAAACAGGAAGTAACAGATTTATTTAATGCTATGGAAATCTAACATTAAAAAGATATCTAATATAACGAATTTTAGAATACTGGTTATAACATTTAAGGGTTTAGTAGAAGAAAGTAGGCCAGTATTACATAATAATGGCATGATATGAATGTCATCGTAATACTTTAAGAATGCAGTACGAAAAATAATTTTAGTAAAATAATTGGAATTTTCCTCTACAAAGTAATTAAAATGAAATATCCAATCAAGTTACGACAGGATCAATCCCCTAAATTTTCTATGAGCAATTAAGTTGAACAAAGGATAGTTAAGCTTCTTATCTAAGGTTGTTTTCGAGTAATGTTAACACTATGATGTCATATTTAAATACCCTATATAAAAATATATTAAGACTTTTAATATATTTTTTACCTATTTATTTTATTCACTTTACAATATATACAAACGTCATCTATGACCTAGAAACAGCATCACAAGCATTTACAAGAGAACAGTGCTACAAGATGCACCAAAGACATCGTTTGATTTATATGCCAACAAATCGCATGACAACTTCGGTTAAATTATTCCAATGGGTTGAAGAATAGGACCCAAAACCTCGGAACACTTTTTTTGCAATAAAAAAAATAAATAAAAAAACCCTCGAACATTAATGTATATTTTGACTTCGCTTTCTTTACCTACAATTCTTCTCCGACGGGTTTTTTGACAAAAATGCAAAGAAAGGAATGGGAACGGTGGAAAAAAATTAACAGTGCATTGCATAGAAGATACAACATGTATTGTGAACATATGGTGGCTAATAAAAACAGTTATGGCCATGAAGGCATTACTTTTCAGTCAAACCTCCTATAATACTATTCATATTTGTATACGAAATAACCCTCTTTTTCTGGTGTAAAATGTGTTCCAAAGCTGAAATTATTATATAATTAAAAACAGTTCTGTGTCCAAATAAAAAATGCATATTTTTAGAATGTTTCTAAATTTTAATAATGTTGTGCAATAAAACCAATGAATGCATTACAACATTCCAAATTTATTTGAAAACTGGAGAAATTTTCTATCTGGTAATGAGTTCCCAGGTTAGATCTGGTTCTTTGGCATACAGCGAACATAGCCTCCCGTCTATCGGGGTTTCGATTTCGTGAATGCAATGTTAATCTTATGGAATTGAATTTACTTTCCTCCTCAAATCTAGAGTATTTTATCTACTTCAAAGCAATAAAAAGCATCCGAAAGAACAAAAAATAATGAAGGTTTCTGCAGAATTACATTTTTCCTCCGACTAAAATTTTTTTTTTAACTCCTATTTTATTAATTCGTCGGTTTTCCCAATCTTTACAAAATATTTGCAAAAATCTGGGAGAGAATGTGATTCAGTAGAAACCTTTATCACTTTTTGCTCTTTCGGATGCAATTTTTTGCATTCGTAGTCTAGATTTGAAGATGAAAGTAAAACTCCACGTTCATGAAATCAAGATGGCTGGTAAACAGAAGCTTTAACAAAATCATTCGATTTGATACGCGTTTTACAAACGTTGACCGAATAAATTTGGGATATTTATCCAAATTCTTAAGAACCAATGTACTTACCTCCCAATTTTTTTCAATATATGTTCGTATACATACGATACAGTATGAAATATTAATATGATTCCGTACAAAATCAAAAGAAAACGGAGGTAGAAATAGAAGCCTAACAATCACAAAAACAAGGCATAATAAAGTTTCCATAAGCCCCAATATCATTTTGTAATGCATCATAAGTTTGTGGCTCTCGACGAATAAAATGCTTTACGATAAAGAGTTAGTAGTCTAAAATATTCACTGTTTACTAATTCTATAGTGGGAACTGAATACTTTAAAAAAAAATTCATTAACAACATGTATGAGCTTTGCTCAAGGTCGTCCGAATCATTTATTAATTAGTTTCGTATGTAACTAAAGTCTATAAAAAGTCGTAAAAGTAATTGATATTAAAAAAATAACTAGAAATATTTTTATTATAATCATTGCTCCGGCTTGCATGTAAAATTATTCTTAAAAATAAACTAAAAATAAACATGTATTTGCTGTTGGAAATTCAGATTACTAATTTTCTCACAATATCGTTTGATAAATTAATTTAAAAATTTTCGTAAAATTGCTATTCATTGGTTTGAATGAAGTCGTTAGCTATTTTATAAATGTATTCGTAACTGTCAAGTGATAAAAATATCATTGAAAATTGGAATTCCACCTTTCAAATTCTGAATAGTAGTTTGCTGTTTCATTTCCGTAACCAGCATCTTACAGAGTAGTCAATTCTAGTTCCAATTGTGGTATCGCTTCAGTCATTTCGTCACATCGCTGCAATATTTTCTATATTTTGTATACAATAATATTCTCACAAAATTAATAAATAAACATCTACTTGCTGTTAGAAATTCCGATTAATAACTTTATCAAAATATCGCTCGAAAGATAAATTTGATATTTTTCGTAAAATTATTAACAATTATAACGTTCGCTATTATATAATAATAATTGTAATCGTAATTATAATGTGTTAAAGATGATTGAAAATTATGATTCCCCGATTCGAAATATGGCTTATAGTTTGTTGAGTTATTTTCGAATTCATCATCTAGTACTCAATTCGAGCTCTAGTTGTGATATCGCTTTAGTTATTTCTTCAAATTAAACTCGTTATTTATAAAATCTTTGGAACTGGTATAGATTTAATGCAACTACAGCAACAACTGGAAATATTTGATAGGTGGCTCATAGTAACTGATATGTTTACATATTTGTAAAAAAATTTTATATCTACCCGGACAAATGGAATTTCAATAAAATGCGTTTCAGTATTACAGTTCATTTGAATCATTTTGCAGCAACGACATTAAACAATTATGTTAAGAAATAAATGCCAATTAAGATTGCAGAAAATACTGTATTTTCAGTAATAATTATACTTGCTCGTCGAAATCAAAAGCAGAAGAGAACTGAAGTGGGAAAACGTGGCGATTACAATCAGTAGGATAATTAAACATATAACAAATTTAATCTAAAATGCAATTTTCTTCCCACATTTCGAACCTTTGTTCAATACGTCACTTTCATTCCGACAGAAAAATCAATTACTTCAAAAATTAAAACAATAAATGTGCAAGAAAAGATATTGTGAAGTTGTTGACCTTGTACCAATTCAAGTAAGGCTTTAAACTTATACGTCATTTTAAAAGTAACAGCGCAAGGCAATAATTTTTAAGAAAATAATAAATTTTAATATAAAAATTAAATTAAAAAGGTTCGTCAAAGCTTATGAAAATATTGTTACACAGGATACAGAATCTGTCACGTGAAAAAAAAGGAAGGAAATCTAATTCAAAATTGGATCAAATTATATTTGTTGGCCTGTCTTTACAAAAATCGCGTGCTTTGATTCGAGAAATAGCTCGTTCCAAAAATAATTTCGAGTTTTTTTTCTCTACAGACAACACATTATTGTTGGTTTTTATCATTATTCACACAGCATAATACAATTTATAAGACTCCAACCAGAAAAGATGGAAGCGAGTCAGTTTTCAGAGTTGTTAAATTGAATAATTCATTAGCAAACGACACAATAAAAAATAAAACATAGACTTACTTAAAATATATTTAAATAAAATATTCATTTGCCTTTGAAAATATCTCAAAAGATCTATATTTACACAATTCGATAAAAAAAAATATACTGATATTGATTAATATTAATGAGGAATAATTTGATTTATTGATAAATACTGATATTTACTCTTTTGTTTCATTCGGTGATAAATATAAGAACGTTTCCTCTTTTTAATTGCAAAACTTGATATCAATATATTTTTTTCGTTTTAAGCTAGAAAATGTTCGACGACTTCTAGCTAAAATGTAATATAGTTTACATTACGTGAACATTTTGTCAAAAGGCAATGGATTCTTTTACAAATATTAATGTCACAAATAATTAACATTTTCATATGAATACTTTTTTTGTTATCAAAATTATTTCTTACACAAATTAATTCAGGATTATTTATTAAAGATACTATTTGGTATTTAGCGGGATACCGCGTATTCATAATCACAGTAGGGGAGGTGAATCAGATTTTTTTTACACATAATCTGGTGACCTTCATTGAAGATTTGCATCATTAATCTGGAAATAAATCTTGAATCAAAAAAAGTAAAAAAAAAAGGTCAGCGTTACTTTTTGGATATGTTCTAATTTCCATTACAATTTTCAATTACTTCTTTCTGTATTATCGATTTATCTTTTTTCCATGTAGAGTAACGAAATAGGAGATTAAATACAAAAAAGCGTATCGAAATGCTTCATCCGAATTTGAGCTTCATGTCTAAAACTATGTATTACAATTAAAATATGCTTCATCAATACTTAACAAAATATTTTAGATATTTTGTAGACAGAAATCGTTCCTTCAATCTTTAATTCGCTAGTTAATTGATAATAAATTTACTTAGCTTTTTTTTATCACAAAAGAATAAATGAACCTTTTTTTCCCCTTATAGATAACGTTGAATTATTGTTTAAATTGATAAATGCAATACTTTAATAAGAAGCAAAAAAATTAATCAAGACACTAAATTTTACAACGGATCATACTTGCTGAAAAATATAACGTATATATAAGAATAGTAATTGAAATGAAGAACAACAATATATAAAGAATAATATTTTCAAAAAACAACAATAAAGAACAGCAAATATTACGCACGTATTGTTAAAGAATAGTAATGTAAGCGTAAATGAATAAAATTTTTAACAAATTGAAAATAAGAATAGCTATACTTAAAAACATCTGTTTGTTTTCTCATGCTATCTTCAAATTACAGAAATCCATAATTATCGTCAGTAGCTGCATCATGGTTAAGAAACCCGCGTTTACGCGGTTGTCCGAGACATCATATTCGTCCTTTTGGATTAATTTTGAATTGAATTTTGCCCTTCAAATCGCAAAAGCAACACATATAACCTAGAAGAGAGTAAAAAATTTAAAGGAAGTTTGTTTATCGACAGCAAGATTGGGTCAACAATTGGAAATCGCCATAGAAAGACAGAAAGAAATTTTCTAAGTTGAGGCACAACAGATTTTTACAAAGTTACGCATATTTTGAAATGTCTTAAGCATTATTTTTGAATGGGTTTTATATTTTTTTTTTAAAAAAATCTTTTTCGATCTTATTCAATCCTAGTGAAATAAATGTAATCTTCCAGAGTGTCCTCACCATCTTTGGACTATCCTAAGCATATCGCGATCCACAATGCATTTTTGTGGCACAGAGCATGTAATGGTAAGAAAAATCATTTTAATAAAAATTTCGAACCTTAACTTAAAACGTTTTTACTATGCATAGTTACCAATAATAATAAAAAAAACCGAAACGTTCCTCAATAATCGATTGATGTAGTGGATCTAATTTTGCATCAAATTTCTAGCATACTTTTTTTTTGTTCTTTTCTAACGAATTTTGATTTTCTAAATAATCATGTTTTTAATATATATAACAAAAAATTAGAAAACATACAATCAATTCAACATGCTAAGCAAACAAAAAAAATTTTTGATAAAAAGACAAAAATGGATACCAAACAAATTAAGGCTCCCGTCTACCCGCCATTTTGATTTCGTGGAAGTAATGTTAATGCTATGGAATTTTGACTTTAATTCTCACATCTTTATTATTTGAACTATTTGAATGCAATAAAGTGCATTTGAAAGAGCAAAAAATAATCAACGCTTCTGTGGAATTACTTTTTTCCTAAGATTTTTAAAAATATTTTTATTCTTATTTTAATTATTCGTTTTTGAGTTTTCCAGTCTTTAAAGAATATTATCAAATATTTTTAAAAATCGGAGGAAAAAAGTAATTCTACAGAAGCATTTATTATTTTTTGCCCTTTCAGATGCACTTTATTCCATTCAAATATATCAAATAATAAAGATGGGAGAATTCAAGTCAAAATTCCATAGGATTAACATTAAGTAGATGAAATCAAAATGGCGGGTAGACGTGAGCCTTTAAATTGCAGAATCGGGTTTAGGACTGAATCGCGGAGTTTAATCTGTTTCATGGTGTCAACCTTTATCACTTTTGATTTCTAAGTAATGGACCAATAAATTTCTCCAATAATGAAATAATACATGTTAATATGCTAATCAGCGGATTGTAATATCAGAGAAGATTGATTTTGAATTTCATTTAATCCATGTTCATTTGGCCAACAATAAGTTTAGAGTTTTATATTTGAGTTTCTGATTTCCAGTAAATCTCAGGAACATAACAGTCATTCCCGATAATGCATCAAAATAAGAAAGAAATTTTAAATTTAGTTATTTTTAATTGATATCAATAACTACACAAAATGGGGATATTCATACATTTCAAAATTAATACTCAGTTTCAAGTATATACTGAATTACAAAATACACAAATAAAATATATAAATTATTCCTTTTTAAAGTGTGGTTTAAGAAAACATGACCAATGTATATTTTTATCACTCAGTTAGTGCTTAGTTTTATTATGAACTACCAAGCAGCAGAAAGTGTCCTCTCAACTTCAGCTGTTATTAGAGGAATTGTTTTCAAAACCTCACCCAAATTTATAACATTTCATGATCGATTTACCGTTGAGTCAAACAACTGCAATTCTTGCTTCACTATCTTGCTCAAGCTAGAACCTTTGCTAGTTGAACAATGTAGGATGTTTGTCTTTGAGTTGGGATGGCTTTTTTTCAACTTTTCGTTCAAAATCAAATATTTCTTTTCCGAAGTTATCATGCTCTCATTTTCTGAGTACGAACAGTTGGAAAATAATCGTCTTCCTCGCAAAAAAAAAAAAAAAAAAAAAAAAAAAAACATTGACATAATTATTTTAAGTAATTAAATCAAATAATTTAAATTTGGTATACCTTCCAGCTCGGCAAACGATGAATGTTTCTTATGGGGAAAAAAACAACGGTTTTTTAAAGATATGAGCTCCTTTAATTTTATAACAGTTTATAATTTTAAGAATCTGTTGTTTGTTCCCGGGAATAATGTATAATGAGGAATGCAAAAATCTTACGATTGCCCGGGAACGAAACCGTATTTGTTATGCATGGGCTAAACTACACTCAACATAGATAAAATCGGAACAGAATTTCAGAGTAAAGAATCATCTCATCTCTTTTTTGAACTTTTTTACGAATTTGAAGCCTCTTCCAGTACGTCCTGATCAAGTCATGAAAATAAAGTACTCAGCGAAAACCATTGACGTGCCCCTAAACTCCAATCACGTCGCGGATAATACAGCCTAATAAATAACATCTGCAACAATTAATTGTGCGTCTACAACTCCTTTCTCAAATCGGAAATTGCAACTCCACGAAGACGGAAACATTTAAAAGTGAATTATTAATACGCATTAAAAAAAAGATCATAATGCAAGAATAATAATCCCTCGCACAGCAGCCAAGCCTTTGTGCAATCAAGTTTATTCTCCGTCTTCCGTGACTAGAGATTCGGAAAAATCTGCCACTGCCTTGACAGTTCGGCGGAAAACTGATTCCACACTATTTGTCACTCCGCTAAGAGCGTGACTAAAAACCTGCTATCCTTCTCCACCATTGTTAATGCATCGATCACGCTCTAGGACATATGATGGCAAACAGTCCATCCGGCGCAGCCTCGAAACCATGACCCACCCACGACTTTATTTTTTTTGGAAGACCTCTCAATTTTCATTAGTACTGCAGCGCAGTGGTTCTCTATACGTGGTCCGTAGAACAACAGTTCTCTGTGAAGCCTCTTTAAGTATTCCACGAAAAAAATAAAAAACACAATTAAAAATTGCTGCAAAAGGAAAATGAATACAATATAAAATAATTTTTGTATGGGATTGCAGTCAATAAACCCGAATACTTCTGAAAAATTCTGAATCTCCGAGTAAGATGAATACCCGGGTGCAGAAAAATAAAACAAAAATAGCTATTACTTTTCTGACCACGTCACATTGCAAGGTAGGATTTTCATTTACTGTAACAAAGAAAATCATCATATTCGTGTAACGTATTAAATTTGAGATTTTTTTTAAAAGTATTGTAATTTTAAGTTACTTTTAAATAAGTATGTTCACATCAATCAATACTGGCACTTTATTCTTAAATAAAAGAGTAGCGTGCGCGATTCGCCAACCTTCTCTTAACTAACATCTGGATTAACTTTCAGTTTTTATATTTAAAATTCAAACTCCTTTCCAATCGAATTAAAACATGACGTCCGTAAATTACTAGGTGTGTTTTAAAGTACCGTTTTTAAACATGACAGCACAACTATCGCCATTACACGCAGATGCACTGAGTACTCATATCTGTTGATTAGTCAATGACAAGTAAACGGAAGCATTCGGCCACATTTACACTTATTTGGGTGCATTTAAAATGCCTCACATAGTTGAAAATGCTGCCGATTGTAAAATACGCAACGTGATTCGTTTTCTGCTTGCAAAAGGCGTGAAAGCTACCGAAATCCACCAGCAGATTAAAGTAGTGTGTGGTTATGTGACTAATAAGACACCGGAAACAAAACAGAGATCCATAGAATGGAGGCATTCAACATCATCCCCCAAAAAAGTTGATCTAAATCAAACAATGTCTGCACGCAAAATCATGTGCCCCATGCCTTTGGACAAACAGGGGTTGTTGCTTGTGGATTGCTTGTCTCGGTGTGACACAAAAAATTCCGGAACGTATTGTGACACCTTAACTAAACCGCATGGTGCAATCCAAGACAAAAGCCATGGAATGCGCAGTAAAGGGATTGTTTTGCTGCATGACAATGCACGTACACACGTGGCTCGTCGAACCCAAGATCTCATCGCATTATGATCACCCTCAGTACAGCCCTGATCTGGCGTCCAATTGTGACATCGGGCTACTCGCGGTTTCTCTTTGCTAACCTAGGGAACTTTTGATGAAGATTGATTGCTTTTGCTAAACAACCTTTGCCCAACCAAAAATGAAATGTGATTATGTAAAGCAAGTAGTAATGAAGTGAAGCAGGAGAGTTAGGAAATATATAAACTCAGACTGAGAGTCGCGATAGAGAGGTTGAAGTAGAGGTTTAATGGTTCGAGAAGTAGAGATTGAGTGATTCCAGTATTTAGCAATTGTTCCAGAGTCGGAGTTGAAGCCGGAGCCGAGAATTGATATAAGTTATCGGCTGGTTAATGTAGTTATGTTTGAAGTTAAGGAAGGCTTAGTAGTAAGAGTCAGTTAGATTATTACTGATAGATTGAGTTAAGACAGTAAGGCCCTTGTCCGGGAGAGCATTTATAATTGTTGTTATATTAACAAGCAGTTAATAAATTGAGTAATTATTGTTCTAACGTCTCTTTGATCGACTTATTGACTCTTAGTGTTTAAATATTGAGTTTAGCTACGGCACAAGAGGCAACCCGGAATAGGCAGCCATCACACAGTGACTACCACTTGTTCCTTTATTTGAAAAGCATTTAGTTTGCCAGAGCCAAGAAGATCATGATTTCAAAACAGCCGTGGTGCAATGGTTAGTCTATCAAGCGACAGATTTTTGTGAGAATGGAATCCAGAAGCTGTGTGAACGATATGAATTCCTTAAGAGGGGAGATAATTATGTCATAGATTAAGGTATAGGCTTTCTTATAAAAATAAAATATAAAAAATTGAACTTTTTTATTTTTCTTTTCATATTGAAATGGTACTTACTTAAAAAATACGCTCATAGATTAAAAGTGAGAAGTGTAATGAATGGATTTAAAAGGTACATATAAAAGCGACGGAGAATTGAAAAAAGAGGTAGTTGAAAAATACGGTCGGAAGTAGATGCATAATAGAAATTGTATGTGATTATCTGCAGCAGACCTACTTTGATTAAGAATCTCTTTTGGAGTGATCTTATATCGGAAGAAGTCAGAAGTCTTCGATTTTTTGATTAAATGCATTCGAACCCAAGCGAAATGGATAGATAAAACTTCAATACTAGTTCTAAACTAAACTTGACGATCAATAAATGGTGTTAATTTTTATCCGATGACTTTTAACTGAATTGTGAACTTATTGTTTCATCAGTGACTGTTTAGATTTAGCAACAATGACCGCTGAAACTAATGACAGAGAAGCGTTACAACCTTAATTCAAAAAATGGTTCGCCATTCCTGCTTTAAAGTTAATGCTGTATTGTAAGTGTTCTGCGCAAATAAAACGTCAGAGTTTAGTACACCCGACTTCATAAAGACAGATAACCACTGAGATTAATAATGAGATATACTACAAACAATTCTTTGCTCTTAGCTATACTGTATTGAAAAGGAAAGACGAGATTTATTCGCTATGTTTTCCTCAACTGAGATCCAATGATGCCAAATTTATCCATTGGCTTACACAGCCGGCAGAACTTTTGAAGTCCGTTATTACTTCGACGGCCGTGAGACGGATTCAGGAGCTGCAGCTTCTTTTTAATGTTTCCTTCCTTCAATCAATAGATGGCAACATGTTATAGACCATTAAAAAACTGAGAAATAGATCTATTGAATGGTGTACAACGCAATCAATTAATCTTAATAGATCACGAGTAATGAGTTTTTTGCAATTTCCGCAAACACGCAATAGTAAAAACGGCTTACCATAAAAAATATCTCTCTGAGAAGGAATTTAGAATCTTTTTCTTCTAATTCGGATTTTAAAATTCTAGTTCAAATTTTCTTAAAATCAAATAGTACGTTTAAGGGTCGACTATGGAGGAAAATATTAAAAAGCTAATGAGTTAATCATGAGTTGATGCGGCGTCTTTCTTCAACAGACGCGACAGAAGTTAAATGTCTAAATAATAAAACCAATGAAAGAATTATTTTTTGGCCTAGTTAAGAGTACTGCAAAAAAGAGATGGGACGAATTTTCTCCGGTCCAATAGATTGAGGGTTTGAATTGCCCCTGTCATCCAAGGTCCGCTACAGGGAAAGAAAACATCTTCCAAAAGTGGCGGGGAAAACACCAGCCACTGAAGAGATGACTCAGGAAGAATATTAGATGGCAGCACGGCGTAGAATTACTGGTTGTATATACCCCGATTCAAACATATTCATGCGTCTAACTAAGACACACGCTTATAAATTATGACTAGTGTTACACCGGATAGAGCGCACACCTTTAATAGACCCGCCATCTCAAACCCGATGATATTAAATGTTAGCTATCCAAAAAATAATACTCAATACAACAGGGAAAGGGATTTATATCAAATGCAATAACGGCTAGAAAAATAATACTTTCTAAAATATCGTTCAAAACGTCCCCTTTCGCATAATTAATGTGATACTAGAGGGGGAATATGCAGCGGTATTTTTCAATAGTGACGACAGAAGTTAAAATGCTTTACTAACCAACCCGAAGAGGAATTCTTGACCCATTTGTAAAGAGCTCTTCAAAATATGACCGGATGATTTTTCAGTAGACTGAAGTTGAACGGCAACGGCCATAAATTACGAGGTTCTTATTTATTAAATTAAATTTACCTTCTCATCAGAATAATTAAAAATTTAAAAGAGCAGAATTAGTTATTTTATCATAACTGTTAGAAAACAATCAAAATTTAGGTTCAAGGCAGAGAAAGCCTGGGGTATCAGCTGTGTGAGGAACTGCCGAATTATCGCGAAGTTAAAGTGATGAAAGACCAAATTGCAATTGGACGCCACAGAAGCCAGCTAACGAAGCGCCTAGAGAGCTAAACAGTTCGGAGAGGAAAAACGACTCCGTTTTGCCTGTCGTCCGTGGGATTTCGAGAGGTTTTTTAAGGCAGAAAAAATACTTGAAATTGAATGAAATAAATTTTAAGTGCCGTCATCAATGCCAATTTTGACTGAAGATCGAGAATTCCAATCGCCCTATGATTCAAGGTCAACTGAAATCCATCACCAAGGATTGAAAAACCATCCCTCGCAGAAAGGCGAAAACATAGCCGCCATAATGTGTTTAAAAGGTGCCAGGATTTATAACACAGAGACTATATAATCCACTTACGTTTTTACATAGCTTTCTTACAATTCAATACAACACTTGGTACGAGTGTACAGACAATGGGATACTCGGCTAATGTGTTCAGGGATGAATCTCATCGGCTAACCATCGGATGTGGACAAGCATCATACTGGATAGCTGAACAGACCTCCATATCTTTGAGACGGGATCTGGGTCTGTTAAAAGATACAGAGATGAAGCTCTTGAGTCTTATGTTCGTCTGTTTTGAGGTACTGTCGGTCCTCAGTTCATATTTATGGATGATAACGCGTTTTATCATCGAGCGAGCCAGATCGACGACTTTCTTAAATCAGAAAATATCCAATGCATGTTGTAGCCTGCTCACTCACCTGATCGGAATCCTTTCCAGCATGTGTGAATATGCTCGGGAGACAACTTGCAGCTCTTTCGCACACGCCAAACTCCATACCATAACTGAAAAGAATTCTTCATGACGTTTGGAACTCCTTCAACGCATTACCCATCCATAACATCATAGGAAATATGAGAAATCGTAAGCCTCGTCAAATTCAATGAAAGTGCGAATTTCAGTTAAATTTTGTATGAAATTCCGCGGAGTGGGGAGGAAATTAAATGTGAAACACAATTTTTAAAGTGAAAAAAAATTTACATGTTTTTTAAAAGTTTTTTTTTAAAAATATATTGCATTTTTGTGAAACAGTAAAATTAGTAATAAGTTATTTTGTATACTTCCATTTAAAACATAGTTCGTTTCATGTTCTTCTTAGATTTTTTTAAAATCCAAACGTTATAAGCAGTTTTACAAATAAATAAAATAAAATAAATCATTAAAAATTATTACTTAATGCATTTTGTATTGCCCATCGACTGGCTGATTGTTTGATTTCGGTGGCTCAAATGCCATATTTGGTCAAGTCACGCTTCAAATACTGGTCAATTTATTAGTAACCAAGTGTAAATATTTTTTTTAGAAATATATATATCTGTTACAATTTTTCGGTGAAGGAAGGAAGAAAAAGTATAGATTGATAAGAAAGAGAGCTGAAAAATAGAGAGATATCGCTAGAGCATCCCAGAAGCTCATCATCCATGTTTATCCAAAACATAAAACCCTACAAACGAAAAAAAATTCGGCTGCCTCGGGGTCGTAATTTTCGTACTTGTGATTGTTTTTTAACGTCGCACCGAGAAGCAGCACGAGGGCTACTGGCGACGGACCTCGTAATTTTCAACCTCGGTCAAGTGACAAGAACGACACCTTAACTGGCATCTCTCTTTTCAAACTTTTACAAAATGCCAACAGGAAGACTTGGGACCTCGATCAAATTTAACGTGCTTCAGCCAGCAAAACGGCGAGTCCTTAGTGGCGTCTGGGCTCGAACCCACGATTCGACGAAAACAACGACGGCTGCGAGTCCGTGACATAATCTCTAGGCTACCTCGGCCATTCTACAGGTTGGGAAAGAATTCCAAGAATCTCTAAAACAAATTCAGAAAAAAAAAAGGTCACACACTTTCTGTGTACCCATAACAAATCTAAACATGCCTGATAGTGTTGATCATATTGGAATTCAATTTTTCCTATCATTTCATCAAAATATTTATAAGTTCCATGTGCTTATGTTATCTCACAGATTTGCTTAAAATTGACTGCAAAAGCCTCCACCAAAGACGATAAATAGCACCTTTATTAGCAGTAACCCATTTCGTTATCAAATAGAATTCTATTTTACTCTGCACCTCTTTAATCTGTCATTAAACCTGCTTTATCTCTCCATTGTTTACAATAAATTCATTGCTATCATTATTGCAAATGGTTCCAAAATTTCAAATTCATGCTTGTATTATTCTAGGTATAATTGACAGGGTTCTTCTCTTTCTTCGAAGTTCATCAATTATTTCCGAAGTAAATAAAATTGAGAAATATATCTCAACAGAAAATTACACGTTTATTTCTGCGCTCTCTTCTTTTTGACTCGCCGTTATTCATTAACCAAAGAGTACTTATTTATTATTAACATTCATTTGGTGAATGATTTGGTAGATTCCATTAAATTTGTGAACTTTTAAATATAGACTGGTCGTTGATTTTGATGAACTGTGTCAAACACTCGTTAATTTACTGGTGACCATGTTCGTCATGTAATGTATATCTGTGATCTAGACATAAGGTTAAGGATGGAAGAAACAAATAAGCATTGGTTGACAAGAAAGGGGAAAGATTGCAAGGAAATCATGTAAAATGCGAGATATAAGAAGATATAGCTTTATTTAAAAAAATAAAAAAAAAAAAACGTTTGATCATTTTGACACCATACAAATAAAATATATTTAATCCAAATTTTATTCTTATAATTTTAAAATATTGAGCACACCAGACATGGCATATTCAAGTCAAATTAAAGTTGGGGTTTGTGGCTCTAATCTGGCTATGCTGAGCCAAACTATCAAGCGTAACTGTGACGTAGATGTTAAAGGAAGTAAAAAAAAAAAAAAAGGTACAAATTGATTGAAAGAAGAAAGATCGAAAATAGAGAAGACTCTCAAGGATTTTCCGAGGGCGCGTCGCTTATTTACTAAAAACAGAGAACCTTATGGGAAAGAAAATGATTACTAGGGTACCTCGGAGTCAAGATGGCCGGACCTACCTAAAGAAAGTAAAATCCTGAGGGATACACGACATGTTTTACAACATTAAAATTTTTGTTTCTCCCTGATCTAAAGCTTGGAGAAAAAAATAGGCATCAGGCATCCCGATACAAATCATTTGCAAGGTTATTTCATTTTAATGCATTCTTCCTTATTTCAATGCATGTCAAATCTGTATAAGATACTCTCTCATGAAGTTCGTGGTACTTAGTTTTGACAATATTTTGTATTTCGCACATTATCCTACAACTTAACTTGTTCTTTTTCAATAAATTATTTATATTTCCACGAACGTTTCTGTAAGACACTAATTAAGAGCAGAAGCTTAAAAAAAATCCTTTTTTCAGATAATTAAGATAATCAATTTTTCAAAAAAAAAAAAAAAAAAAAGTTATAATTTTCAACACAAATATGATTGCGCACTAAAATTTCCCACGATTTAACACACAGTTTGATTTTTCTTTTGCGTCGAATTTTCTCAAGAACCATAATTAGCCGATAACATTTAAA
>BMAW01030970.1:123462-185986 GCA_019974015.1 Nephila pilipes | reverse complement strand
AAATAACTTCCCCCAGATACTGACCAATATTTCTATACATCACACTTCCTCAATATATATAAAAATAAAAGCATGATTATATATCAATTACATTTATATCGGTAATATCTAAATTACAAATTAGATGCAAATCTGATCTTTTAATTAGTTCGGAATATAAAAAATAGATAAGAGAATTTATATTAAATGTTCTACAATGAACTCACGACGTAATTTTGAATTTGTGAATTCCTTTTTAACTGACTTAGTCATTTTTAAATTGCAGTAGAAAATAATGGCTCTGGGCGATGGTTTAGTAGGACATCGAAAATAAAAACAAGATTCTTAGATGGAAAAAAAAAATTTTTTTTTTAGAAGAAAGACTATAACCCACGATAAACGTTTTATATTTTACTTACGATGGCGATCAGGAGCGGCGATAACTTAAATTTCCTTTTTATGACTTTTGATATCTTTGACTTTTTAACAAAAAGTCAGGCAGAATATATTAATAAATACTGATAATATATTATTATACTGATAATTTCAAATGTTAATTGGAAATTTTAAATTTAACAAAGTTTCAGTTCTCTATTCTTTATAATGTTAATTGTTCTCAAAATATTTAACTCTTCTAAAAACTTTTTTTTCGCTATTGCTCGCTTAACTCTTAAAATATTTCTCCCATTTTATGACTTTTAATCACTCCTGGGTAAGCATATATAATATTTAAACATCTATTGTTCATTTTCACAATAGATGTTTTTTCAGCAAAACAGGAGGTAAATGCCCGAGATTTTTCCGCAACTGATATAGAATAATGTAAAGGAAAACCTGTTAAGTCAGATTAATTTGGAGCCGATCGGGGCTATTGAAAAACCGGGATAACCGGAGAATGGGAAAAAATGAAATAAGATAAACATACTTGCAGAAAATCATCTTGATATTGAACAAATCGTGTACATCTTATTCACAAAAGATGAAGACGTCTGCTTAGTGAAAAATAGAAAGTGCATTTAAAGTTGTTTTATTGCGTTTCCCATAGTGGTCGCGGTAACCTACTGATCATGTCACAGATTCGCAGGCGGCGGTTTTCGTCGAGTCGCGAGTTCGAACCTTGATGCCACAAAAGACTCACCGTATAGTCGTGGCTGATGCACCTTAAACCTGTCAAGGCTCAAAATCCAACCTTTAGTGTGGTGTGGAATTTAAGAGAGGGAGGTGCGAGCTCAAGTTTCGTCCTCGTCACTTGACCGAGGTTCAAAATTACGAGGTCTGTCGCCAATAGCCGTCTTAACACATCGTTAAGAAAACAAATCAATCAAGCTAGCGTTTTCCATTTAGACACTATAACACCATTATTCCATTTGCCGCTGATAATAAGATGTGTAACCAAGGTTTTATTAAATTTGTTCAGAACATTCGTAAATTCTGTACCCTCCTCTTTCCTGTCATACTTTCATATCCATCTCCTCCGCTTTCCCCATTCATGTTAGATTTCAGTAAAGTAAATAATTTTTCAAAATATGAGAATGAAACAATAGATGTTATCGGAAATTCATATAGATCGCTTCTTAAATTTGGCGGGAAAAAAAATCTCCGTGCAGACGGATCCGGTTTGTGTTGAATTTCGAAATTGAATATTTATAAAAATGAAACTATTAAATAATACAACCAAACATCTTAATTCGAAAATGATAGGAGTGAATACTCATTTCCCTTCAGCAATAAATGAAACTAAAAATCATTCTTTTCCTCATTTCATGAATTACTTAAGCTTTCCTTTTCGAGTATTGACAGCGGTCAGGAATCAATTCACAAGAACTCATAGGAAAAATATATATTCCATAGGAACTCATAGGAAAAATATATATTCCATAAATGAAATTTTTAAGAAATACTCTACTGAAGAAATGAAACATTTCATTATCTAGTATATTCACTGACTGTTTATTAATGTCGCACTTTCGAGCAACACGAAGAGTACTGATGGCGGACTTCCCGGTCAAGAGATAAGAGGGACTTGACACCACCCTCTCCGACCCTTCATACCATGTCAACAGGAGGACTTGGTGCCTTAATGAATTTATAGCGCATGAAGCCCATTCAACGGCGGGCCATCAGTGTCATCGGGACTCGAATCCACAACCTTATGGAAACAACGCAGACCGCGAATTCGCGATCGTGACCACTAGGCGACCGCGACCACCAAGTAAGTAATATGAATGTGTTCACACACAAAAAGAAAAAAAAAATTGAAAATATTTATTCCCGTCAATCATTTCCACCAAAACAAAATAAACAAACAAATAAAAATAAAACATCCCCTAGACATTATTCGATTGGAAGTGATTAATGTAAATTTATATGAACATGTGGCAACTGTCAAAGTCGACGGAATTTTACACAAGTACCAAAATATTTATATCACTCTGAGAGCGTATATATTTTGTACTTTTTTATCCGATTATTTAAACAAATCTTAAAACTACTTCCAAATAAGCATTTTTTATTGTTTTGTTGTATTGGTCTTTAAAAGCCAAAATTATAAAGGGAAAAGAAAGGGGGAGGAGGGGAAATGCAATTGGAATTGCTAAAAACAATTCTTAAATAATTTTTCTTTTTATACACATTAAATCGTTATTTAAACATAACATCTCTAAAAGAAGTTAATTTGAAACCGAATATCGAAAACCGAATTTTGTCAAAATAAGAAAAAAAGGTAAATATTGGATTAGTTAATCTTCTGATGTTGATGATAACAACTACACTTTGATAGGAGTGGATCATAAACTTTCCTTGTTTACATTTGTTAGAAAAGCAATACAAAGAATTATCTGTGCTAAAAATTAAATAGAATAAAGTCTCAGCTTCTTAAAACATAGTCTATTTCTATTTTTTAAAAATAAAAGACCACTCTTTCTGATGAATAACAGAGGATACAAAATCCTCATAAGAGGATTTCAAGGATCTTTTTTTTTTCTTTCGTAAAGCACTGAGAGGAGAAAAAAAAAAAAAAAAGGAAAACTATTTATACATTTTCTTAAAACAAATAGATTTAAAAAAAAATTATATTTTAAAAAATTCAACTTAAGTTATTCCATAAGCAATGAAAGGAATATTTAAAAAAGTGTAGAATAAAGAACAATACCTCTGGAACAGGTTATTTAAAAAAAAATGTTAAAAAATAAATAAAACTGTATTTATTAAGAAAATTTGGAATTAAAATAGAAAAATATTTTAAACTATCAAAAGCATATTATAAATTATCACATAATAAGCTAAATATTACATTAATTTTCATAATTATATTAAAATCACCATTTGAAAGTAAGAATAAATATTCAAACACAATTTTCCTTAATCACTTGTTTTACAAGATTCACAATATTGAATGACATATGATTAGATTTGTCTAACAGATTAAAAGTAAGAAGTATTTTACAACTTACAATTATGGGAACAAAAGCATGCAGGGAAAAATATGTACACATGCAGCAAATAAAGATATGCATAATACTAATTAAAATATTTGCTACAGAATACTTGCAAAATGTCATCAATTAAATTCAGATTTAAGAGTTAAAAATACATATTATGAAAACAAAAATTGGCAACTATGAAGAGAAATACCTTTATTAACCAAGACTTGCCTTACTTTCAATATTAAAAAAAAAAAAAAAAAAAATTATATCAGTTTCATTTGGAAATTAACTAATAAAATTAGAATTTATGATTGCACATAAAATAATTTTGATTCACTTTTAATTTTAAAGTTATGCTACATGGATATGAAACCTTGCAGAGCAGTTTATATTGTAAACAAAAAATGAGTGAAAATAATGGATTAATAACAAGTAATTTAAAATTAGATCATATCACTCTTGATAAATTATTAATAAGCATAGGAATCTTCAAATATTTCACTATACTGCCTTACTTGAGGGTAATATACAAGAAAAACAATAATTAATACTTAAGTTGTAACAAATTATATCAACCAACAGAGATAATTTAATAATTTATGAGATTGATTTTGTGTGTGTGTGTGGATTATTTTATTATGCAAGAAAATTAAAAATAAGTACATTTAAATGAAAAAGTTTAAAGTTAATAAACATTCTAGCTATAAAAGTAAATAAATTTGATAGTCAGAAAATTATACTAATGTTAATAGCTTATTCATAGACTTTCAATGGACCTTTCCAAATCCAGCATTACATTTTAATGTAAATTTTGCAACATACAATGCTTCATTCATTCAAAAATTACAATAACTTAAGCAATAATAAATCCTAATTTTGTTATAGATTAAAATGAAAGCTTGTAACACAGGTTCTTGACTTTTTTTAAAAAATTATTAAATATTTACAAACTCTAGACAGAATTCATTCTACATTCAATTAATAAAACTACACAATAGTTAATGTTTGTGCTACAGATAACTGAATTTTATTGAAAAATAAAACTATTTTCAAAGCACATAAGAAATTTTTATTCTTAATAATGTTGAATTAGTTTTTTTTTTATAAAAAATAACGATTGGATCTAGGAACATTATTCCCCCCCTCTTTAAATAAAACAAAGCAAATTTTTAAATGCCAATCAGAGGTGAATGAGATATATTTAAAAATATGCCAACACTGTAAAATTATTTTTTTTTATAAAAATTCATTCTCTTCTACTTTCAAACCAAAACGTCAATTCTATTTTAAAAAATAATACTTTTTTTCGAGTTTATTTAGGACAGAAGCATGCAATACAATAAATTTCATCAATTTCTGAAAAAATGAACACATGTAGATCTAAACAAAGAAGATACTCTACTTTAAAATAAAATGCTTTGTTTACCTTTGTTGACCATGATTGCTTTTGTATTCCAATATTTTCTTTCGCTCCCAACCTTCTGAAGTTTTTACCCAGGCTTCACCAGGGGAACGCCAATCTTTCCCTAAAAATGGCATAAGTAAAATCTCTAATAATCGATCTATAGAGATTTATTCTGACACACTACGCAGAACCGTTCTCTTTTATGCTTTGATTTCAGCCAGTTTGTTGATGTTGTTGACGGTAATGACGTCACAAAACATATGTGTAGTGGTTCGGTTGTTTAACAACATCAAGCGCATGCTGTAGTGTGACGTCACAAAATCGATTACGATACCAGTTTCTAAAGAGATGTTGCCAGATTCTTCCGAAATAATTATTTTGCTTTTTCCAAAATCAACAAATAAAATGACACGTGACAGGAGTATACCCTCGAATAACTCCTCCTTTTTATTAGGCTTAAGAAAATATCATTCATTTATTTCAATACCAATAAATTGTCTCAACATGGATGTGCAATAATCGAACATAAATTTGACTTACTACAAAACATGAAATTTTGTTAAGTTAATTTAAATTAACGTAATTGTGCCAAGCCTGAAAACAATAAATTTTAAGTTGAGAAGTGTTCACCAAGTATCGATAAATTTTACAAAAAGTCGAAATTACATGCCTTTAGGCACCCGTATACCAGCCATTTTGATTTCATGAATGTAATGTTAATCCTATGGAGTTTCGATTACCATTCTCAAATCTTCACGACTTCACCTATTTGAATTTAATAATGTATCTGAAAGATCAAAAAACAATGAAGGCCTTTGAGGAATTACTTTTTTCCTCCGATTTTTAAAAATATTTTTACCTTTATTTTAATGATTCGTTTGAGAGTCTTCCGTTCATTAAAAAATACTTTTAAAAATCGGAGGGAAAAAAGTAATTCCACGGAAGCTTTCATTATTTTTTGCTCTTTCAGATGCACTTTATTACATTCAAACAGATAAAATAGAACAGATTTCAGAACGAAAGCCAAAATTCCAGGATTAACATTACATCCACGAAATCAAACTGGCTGGTAGAAGGGAGCCTCAAAAGCTTTTTCTGAGCGTATTAAGTCATTGATGTCCTCTATTTTTTGCTAATTTTCTGTAGAGATTTAATGTCAATAAATTTCACCTGAATGGCAAGCAGCGGTAGAGGATCGAAGGGTGATATAGAATTGTAACACCGCTCCCATAAGGATTGCTGTATTCTGATTGAACTTCATTTTTTCAGAAAAGATTAGTATTCGAAATCCTGTACTCCATACGAATATTCTTTCCACCTTGAAAATAAACACTTAAATTTGAAATGAGTTAAAGAGAGAAAACTCCCTATGAAAAATTTCTTGCTATGCCTCTGATGCCAAGTATATTTTACACAATTGCTATCATACGATTCACTTTATTTTTACAAATGTAAATTATCTAATTTAAATGCAAGCTGTAATATTTACAATTATACCGAACTAAAATTCTGAGAAATGTTGATTCATAAGTCTAACTAAATCACTAATTAATGGAATTAACAAAACTATTATACATAAAAATCGGATAACTATCTACAAAATACTGGGCCTAGGCTTTGAATGTAATGTACATTTCAAAGGAAATACATTTACTTTCTAAACTCGTATAGCATCAAATTTTAACCTTGGTATTAATTTTAACATAATTATGAAATATAAAAATTAAGTAAAAGTTATTTTACTTGTACAGGGAGGTAAGAAACACTTAGTGCGTGAAGCACTACATAATTTTTGTCTTTGCAAGAATTAAATATTTAAGCTGAGCTTTCATAAGCACACTGATAAATAAAATGTCAAATTTGATATGTTACAATGCTTCGAATTTCACACATTAATCTTGCTGAAACAGCATCCTAGCCATTATTGTCAATGAAAAAATATCTTGCAAAATTATTTATCAACGTGGTCCTCCCCCTCCCCCCAATTAGTTTTTGACGAAATCGCACAAGAGAAAAACACTTCAATGAAAAAACCCAGAAACTAAATTTGATATTTAAAAAAAAAAAATGCTGATAAATAATAATTATTTTTATTACAATTTACTTGCATTAGATATCATTTACCAAACTGCCTATTTTATAAATTTATTTCATATTCTTATAAATATATAAAAGTAATTTATCATTTTAATTTTTAAACAAAAACGCTATAAGTATTTTTGTATACTTAAATGGCAGATAAGTTTGTTAGCAATAATGTAGCACTGAGACATTCACAATCATATGTAACGGATTTCATAATTTTATAAAACTGCTGACAAGGATACTTGACTGGTTTTATTAACATCGCATTAGAAGTAACTCTAGGGCTGTTGGCAAGCAAGGATACTTGAATCATTCTTAAAACGCCGTTTGGGAACTCTTAGGCTCAGTTTAATTTAGCAAGAAATGACATCTAATATTTCACACTTCAGGAAGAAAATCATTGTAAAAAATCACTAATCAGCAACCAAAGATCTACAGTAAATAATTACTTTAGAGCAAACTGAAAACACTGTAGAAATTTGCAATTAAGTATTTAAAAAAATGCCGAATAGGTCGCAAGTTAATATTAAAAATCAACTTAGTTTAGTTTATATTAATGTCGCACTAGAAGCAACACGAGGGCTACTGGCGACGGACCTCGTAATTTTGAACCACGGTCAAGTGACGAAGACGACACCTGAGCTGGCAACCCCTCTCCTAACTTTCCCACCCCGCCAACGGGAGGACTTTGGACCCCGACAGATATAATGTGCATCAGCTAAGGCTACACTGCGGGTCTTTAGCGGCCAAGTATCAAACCTGCGACTGAACGAAAACCACCGGCCACAATAAATATCAACTTAATTTTTAGGTTATGGTAATAACAAACCAATAGCTACATGCAGGAAAAAAAATGATATGGCAGGTAACCTAAAATATTATGAATAAGTTTTCCCCCTTTTAATAGTTTAGAAAGTACCTACATTATTAATGATTTTTGTTGAATAAATAATATTTCACTTCACAAAACTGATTAAAAACCTGTTTGCTAATCAAGATATTTTGAAGTAATTCTTTGCTGGAATTCACAGTATATTTTAAAGCAACAGAATGTGATTAAGTGTTCTTTTATTTAAAAAGAGAGAGAGGGGGGGGGAATTCTAAAAATCTAGTTTAATTCTTATGTATAAGCACAAAATGATACATTTCTTCTCTAAGGTATTGTCTCATTTATGGATGATTAAATAAGTTGCTTCAAAATATAGGAAACGTCAAGCAACTCTGAAATTCTTCCTATATGAAAATTGAATTGTATATATACAAAATTACTTGCATTTCTGAATATTTTTATGTGTTGTTATACACCCGATATAGGTCATTAGAAAAGTTATATAAGCATTTGTGAGCAACAAAAAATTTTACATTTGTTTTTTTTTTTTTATCTAATACCATATTAGTAAGAACATAAAATATAGAAATACATTATTTTTAGAAAACAAATTTTTAAACTAAGAAAATAATATAAAATAGCTTCTACATTGCTAATTATATTAAGAATAAGGAAATACATTCAATTTAAAAAGATCTCATTTTTTTAGGTAAGGGGAAGATTTGGTGAAAATAAGCCTGCAAGTAAATATGGAAGCAATAGAAATTGAGGAAGATATTGCTGCTTTTTAAGAAAAAAATTCAATTTAATATAATAAAAAAAAGTTAAAGAGTGAGAGAAAATATCAATGATTCTTAGTATAATAAAAATTAAACTTTTTTTAAAAAAAGATAAAATTTTGCATTGTATGGAATTCTTCAAAAATATTTGATCCATTTATAATGATCACATACATACAAGAAAATGTCGATTTGTACAAATAAACTAATGCAAAAAATAGATACATATGATAATTCTCCAATAAGTGCAACAAAAATCTATGAACTTTTGAAAAAGGAACTCACAAAACATACAGGAAAAGCATTTAAAGCAAAAAAAATTGTTCATCAGTTGTCAGTTCATAACAATTGACTCATAGGTGCCTTTTGGTTGTATTTTTCTCGTGGAGTTCTCTTCAAGAGTATTCACCAGCAGTTTGAGAGCATGGAAGGGAATCACAGCCCTTGCACCATTAAACAACCAATTCAGATGAAAACCTTTACAATGTACAGCATTAACTATATTGCAGTTTTGCATGGAAGAAATCCAAGTGAGAGAATCTAGGAAGTGGATCCTCAATTATATCCTACAGTCAAATTTCCAATATATAGCCAAAATGTCGTCAACAAGATTGTTGTAATTCCAAAGGAAATGTATTAATTCTTGGTAAAAGGGATTCTTTATTTCTTTTTCACCTCATTGAAACAGAACTTCTGATTTTGGTGAACATAAAAACACCATTGTATTTTTGCTTTGATCAATTTGTCATTGAGGCACTTGAACTTTGGTTTTGTTTAGGTGTTCCCTGTCAGTGGTAGGTTCTCAACATTCACGCATTCAGATGTCTAAGTCATCCTAAGATGCCAGTATCTTCTATACAGTACAAATCTTGTTTGACTATTTTAATTACATAGAACACAGCAGTGTCCGATATATTTCTGAGTTTCCCAATGGATTGTGGCATAATGGCTAATATTTTGATCATCCAGTGTATGATGGCTCAACAGAAACTTTGCTCATTACCTTTTTTTTAAAGACAGAATTTTGTTTTTACTGCAGAATATCAATTTGTTATACTCAATGTCATGATCCTTTGTATACTTAAACTAAAAAGGTTTAAATGATCTGTCTATTCCAACAATACCCAGAAGTTTTAACTCGTAACTTATGTAATATAATTATCATAACCTCAATGTTTATGGTTTTAATTTTTGAATCATGACAAAAATTGTCTTCAATATAAGATAATCAATCACCTAGAATCATTCATTAAATTAAAAAAAAACCTTCTTATTAATTTCTTTGAGTTTTTAAAAGTTTTTTGAGTGCAGCTGGAGAAAGAGGGAATTATGGAAATCTAAAATTAATATACTAATTAATCTTTTATATTACATATATATTTAATAAATTAATATGTGGTTGCAGAATGCACAAGAATACTTGTAAAGTTTTTATCAAATAAGTTTATTGAAAATTTTTATTGGAACAGGTAAAAACAAACACCATGTATCAAACTCGCCTTATGTAAAATGTTCCATACTTTGTCTCCTATATTTTAATTAAAAACTGATACTTTATTTTACCAATTAAAAAAAATGGCATGTTTATAAAATATTTCAAAATTGTGAGGATGCAGCATGGAAAGTTGATACACATGTTTAATGATACAACTTCATTTTAATTTTGGGATATTTTTTCAATTTCAAAATATGTTTCGAATTTGAAATTTGTCTCATGACAACCTTAAGAAATTGTCAATATCCTCATCATTACGAGCAATTATATTTTCAAATCCTTTAAAACTATTCCCTAAGCTTTCAAATCTTTCTCTTCGGCATCAATTGAAACAACAAAAGTTTTAATATCATTTAAGACACTTGATAAAAATGTTATAAAAGATTACTCAATAAATAACTTGACAAATTATGTATGTCATTAAATAATTTTTCCGATAAATTTAAGTAACAATATCTGGCACTAGAGAGAGAGAATGCTATAGATATTTAATTAATATTTATAAAATAAAGGCCCAATGTGGTTTTGACATATTTTTGTACTTATCTTGATAATCAATGTTTTTGCAATCCATTCCCATCAAATTAATAATAGATGCCCTAACAATTCAAGTCAACATTTATCTTCCACAATAAATTAACAAAAAAACTGCTTTGAAAAAGAGAATAGTATTTTTGTAAAAAAATTTAAGAATTGCATTTTAAATAATATACAACATTGCTAAGCAATAACTAGCACTTTTCAATTTTATGATAGAATTTATAAAAAAAAATTTCATTATAAAAAGAAAATATTTTCCTAAATTTGTTCTTATACATATTATTATTAAATTTAACAGAATAAAATCTTGAATTCAGTAAGTGTAAAAAGAATCAGCAATAATAATTGGCATTACCACTGTTCATACAGATAATAAGAATCACTGTGCAGAAAAGGTTAATGTCTATCACATTATTAATTTTATGAATTGCAAGTTTGATAAGTATAATATAAGTTCAATATAATATAAGTCATTTAAAAACTGCTGTTCATATAGTTCTGTCCATAAATTTTAATAGTCATTAAATTAAAATATTAATGAATCACAACCTTTTTTAAACATTATCCAAATTATAATTGAAACATTTTTTTTAAATGTAAATATTATAATTGCTTCAATCGTAAATTGAAAGTAAATGAAGAATCACTTGATATAAGTATTGTAAAAAAATATTTAATGCTTCTCTAGAATCTTGTATGTTGAACTTGATTCATATAAATCAAACTAATTTTAAGGAGAAAAAGTTAAATAGGAAATCACAAAAGAATATTAAAACACATTTTACAGTTCTTGAGAAAACAAAACTGTCAGTATGGTGACTTGAATTATGTGCATGATAATGATGAGTATAGTTATACAGTTGAATTTGGAGTTTAGTTGAAATATTTTGTACAAAGTCAAATCTTTAAAATATTCACTATTGTTGAAAATGTTATTTTTGTTTGTTTGTTGAGCTTTCTTTGGTAGATGCCAATATGAGAGTATGTTGTCCTCCTCCAGACACTTTATGAGCTTTCCAGGAATTTAGAAAGTTTCCTTCAACAAGACGAGGTATGTGACAATCATCATCATTACCATGTCCTAATTGATGGTTAGTACCAAATCCCCAAGAATACATTGAGCCTAAAATAAAATAAAATGCAAATTCAATATATATAATATATTAAAAACATATTTAAAAAATTAAAAACAGTTCTTTGAAATACATTTTTTTTGAATAAATTTATTCGTTAATTGTAAGGATAAAATATTTTTTTAATTATCATTACTACATAAGGCATTAAATAAATCACCCAGATTGATATCACAACAAAAACCAATTACAACTGGTTTTTACAGTATTTAATATATCTGTTTTTCACAAAATTATTTTATTAATTGTTACAAAAATTGAATATAATTTTTAGAAATATTAATGAATTGGAAATCAAATTCAGAAACATAATAAATTACTATTATAGTTATCTTTATTTTGTCATCCTGACATATAATTTTGGTCATTACATTAATAAATGTTAATACACATCGAAATTGAGTTACGTATGAGCAATCACACATAATGGAAGTTAAATCCAAAATCTAGATCTTAACCCTTTGATGGTTAGGCGAATCATCAATTTTCGCTCTTCTACGACACATAGTGCTACAATCGAAAGCTCACATTTAAAAGATAAGTTTTTAAAGAATTATTTGTGGCAATAATTACACCAATTGCACTTATAAACAATTTAATAAATGATAAATATTACATGTTAGTATCTAAAATATAAAATTTTTAAACAATTATTTTCAGTATATTAATGTAATATTTAAATCAATTGTAACACTTGCACCTTTGAACAATTCAGTTAATGATAAATATTACAAATTTTAGTTTCTAAAATATTGAGTTTTTAAACAATTATTTGCGGTATATTAGTGTAATATTTACACTAATTGTAACTCACACTTTTAAACAATTCAGTAAATGTTATAAATATTGGTTTGTAAAATATTAAATTAAAATATCTAAATAATTACACTCAATTTTAAGTTTTATAAAACATTTCATTATTATATTTACCAAAATTTCTTACTGTGTGCGATACATTTTAAAACATGGAATCACATATAATGGAGAATTACTGTCTTTGCAATAAATGCATCCTTTATCAGTAACAAACTCCCGCCAAATTACACAAGAAAAATAACTAGATTAACAACTGGATCGGCAACATTTTTTTCTAATTATGTAAAAAAATTTACGGTACCAGTACACCTATCTATATGCTATCAAATTAAATTTTGCCAGTAAATATTGTTTGCGACACCAATAATGCAAGATAATATGCGCAGACGAACTCAGCTAATCAGTGCCTGTTAGGGAAAAGTTTCGCTACGCGAGTAGGGTTCGGCTGCAACCGTTTGTGTCGAAAAACTTCAGACGAGCTGAAACCGCCAGTGCCCATTATGATGCGCTATTCGAATGACGAGCTGGGCTCGTTCATAACCATCAAAGGGTTAATTGAAATTTTAAACAAAAATGTATATATTACAGCAGAGACCAATCAACACAGTGAATGAATAACTTTGTTCATGACTTCAAATTTTTATAAATATTGCTCTTTTCACTTCTTCCCATAAAATTGTGCATTTTTGGATGTTTTTATTTATTAATAACACACATAATACTATTTAAAAGATAATTTTGCTAGCAAAATAATTGGTATTTTGAAATTACTGTATAAATCAGCAATAATTTATTACAAACATTTCTTCTAAACTTCTCATTAAATATGATTTTCAGACAATGGAAAACTATACGCTTAAGTAATATATGTATTCAATAAAATATCTTATAACCATTTACATAAAATGATTTTTACTTTTAATAAATTGTTTATTTAAAAAGTAATTGTAATCAACGATAATGCAAAAACTGAAGATTTATTTCACTACATTATGATTAACTATGAAGTAAATACAACATTCTAAAAGAATTCCATTTAATACAGTTTTAGCAAAGAATAAATAATTTTTTTAAGGAAAATATCACACATCATATAAATATCTAAAACTATTCTCGACTCAAAAAATAAGAAATTTCAAACCTTCTTCACTAATAGCAAATGATACACAATTTCCACATGAAATATTGTTGCATTTTTCATTTTCTAGAGTAGTTATAAGAGTTGGCACTGATTTTTCATCACAATCTTCTCCGATGCCTAATCTGCCATAATCTTTACGTCCCATAGAATAGACTAGACCTACAAAAGGACATTTTTAGAATTACATACATACTTACAGAAAGGTGAAAAGATAAGGAAAAAAAATTTGAATAAAAAATAAGCTTTTGAAATACTGCTTTACAAAATGATTATTAAAACCAAAGATGAAAGAAAACAAAATGTTTTTTCATTAAAAAAAAAAAGAAAAAAAAGAAAGAAAAACCTTTTTTTTGTAAAGAACATTGAACGGTAAAAGGAAAATTTTAAACAGATTTTAAAAATCGAAATTTGGAAACAAAATAAGCATTAAAGGAATTTAAATCAAATGAAAAGAAACTTAACATAATTAGTAGTAAAAGAAAAAAAAAATTACATACCCTCATTATCTAATGCTAATGTATGATGTTGACCTCCAGTTATCTGTTTCCATGCTTTACTATTAAAAGAAGCAACTTGTTTGGGCACAAATCTCACACGTTCATTTTCATAACCTATAAAATATTTCAAACAGCAAATAAATAATTGGAACAAAGTATTACATAATAGGCAATGTCAATAATAATGCCTACATCTCTAAAAAAATTTCAAAAGTATTTTACATTGTTCTTACACTTTGTATACTTTTTTTCAACAGCTTTATCCTCAAGATTTTTGCTACATATTGAATAACACAATTTGTGACCACACCAGATATAAATAATATACATTAAATACACAGAAAATATATTAATATAATTACCTAAATTCTTTTTAATTGAAATTATGAAAAACATGGAATATAAATATGAAATCAACAAATTTTGAGATTAGATTATTGGTTTTACAAGTGAAAAGCCACATTTGAACAGACTGCACAAAACACTCGTTGATTTACAAGTAACCAAACAAAAATTTAAACTTTAATTCATACAAATTTAAATTGATACAAATGTATGTCTGTGATCTAAACATTAAAAAAAGGGGGAGGGGGAATGGTATATATAGGTTGACAAGGAAGGTCTAAAGTAGATATAAAAATATTATATTAAAAAATATTTTTTTTAAAAAAATACAAACATTAAATTTTTTTAACAGTTTCATGTACTATTAAACACAGAATTAATTCACTTTAGACAGTGTAATAAGTTTTGAAGAAAATACAATTGTATTCCTTTTTCAGATTACTCAGACAATTCTAATTGACAAACACAATATATCAAACTAGAAGGTACTTTGAAAGCTATGAATACAGAATAACTTCTCAAAGGTAATGAATGAGCCCAGCTCACATTTGAATAGCGCACTATAATGTGCACAGACGAGTTCAGCTTGTCTTACCAGTTACTCGAGTTAACTTGTTTTACCACCCAAATGGGTGAAGCTGCCGAGCCCTATTCACCTAGCAAAACTTTTCTCCAATGCAGGCTGACAAGTTGAGTTTGCCTGTTTATATTACCTGGAGTTGTTTGTGTTACAAATGATACGTCCGCTTATATTGCCTGGTGTTGTTTGTGTTACAAATAGTCTAACTATAAAAGGATAACCACTACAAAATTTAGTTAGTTTGATAACATATAAATGGCAGTAAGTCTAATGTGAAATTTTTTGTAAAATGAGAAAAAATGCAACTGATCTAATTGTTATTGATCTAGTTATATTTCTTGTGTAATTTGACACGAGTTTGTTACTGAAATTGCTCAAAAGGAAAAGCTAGATAATTTTGATGAAAAATAAGTTTTATGATGATATTTATATATATATGATGAATAATTCCATGTTATAAAGTGTATCATACACAAAAAGAGTTTTAAGTAATTATAACAATTAAATGTTTCGTTAAGTTTTAAATTGCATTTATTTTTTTAGATGCATTATCGCCTGTGCTTAAAGCCCGCCTGTAGAGGGCTTTTTTTTTTGTAAAGGGGTGAGTATGGGACACCATATAATCCCCTTGGGCAGATCAGACAATGGAGCGGACATTAACTAGAGAGAGTTGCGAATTCGTGGGGTGATTGAGTGCTAACTATAAACTGCACTGATCACCAAGGTAACGTGACAGGAATTGTGTTGGCTGAATAAATTAAGTTGTTATCGTTATTAAAAAGTGTGTCTGATCTCATACAAATTTTAAACGAAAGTATTTAGCAAATAAGCTACCATATAGAAGAAACAAAGTGAATGATTTATGAGTTCTAAAGTAATAAGAAGTTATATTGAGTATAGTGAAAAAGAAAAGCAATTTAGCAAAAAGGTGAAAAATAAGGAGAACCCTAAGTAAAGTTAAAGAAGAGGTATTTTAGTTTAGTATGCTTGTGATGATATAAGCATGAAAAGAAAAAAAGTTTTTTTAATAGATGTTTTATTTTAATATTTTACAAAATAATATTTCTAATATTTAAATATTTATTAAATTATTTAAAAGGGTCAATTAAATTGTTGTAAATATTACATTAATATACTGCAAATAATTCTTTTAGGACTATCTTTTAAAAGCAAGCAAGCAATATGTATCAATGTCAGAAAAAGGGAGACATTTTCAAAAGCAATTAGGAGGGGGGACGACAGCCCCTTTCAGGGATAGTTGATTGTTTGATCGTAGCATTGCACATAATAAGTGAGCGAAAACTGTTATTCACTTAACTGTCAAAGGGTTAATAAAAAGATATTTTTTTAAACAATGCATTTCATAAAAAAACAAAATGATCATCTACAAGTTTATTAATTCCTTTAAGATATATTTCCAAATAAAGAAAATTACCTAAATGATTATAATTATTCAATCCAAATGCATAAATCAGGCCAGTGTCTTTAGCTTTTAAAAATGTACAGTATGAACCAGTCCAAACATCTTCAACAAGCACAGTTCCGGTTTTTGAATTAGGATGACCTGTTACTGAAACTGCAGCAGGTTCAAGTAAAGCAGCTGTAAATATAAAAATATTGTCAAGAGGATGCAAAGAACTACACAGCTATTTTAAACAATTACATTTATTACTAGAACAGAACACCATCAAAGGACTAAGAACTTGTCCACAGTTAATGGAACTCAAGTCTTTGTACCCACAGAATATTTGAGAAACATCCTATTTGAATATTAAAGATCTAGAATCATCTAAACCTCAGAGAAACAATAAATATTTTAAATTAAAAATCCATTCTTTGGATGCAAATATTGTGGCAGAAATTCGAACCCTGGAAGGAAGAACGGATGTCCAAAGCTCTGCCAACTGAGCCACAGAGATCAGTAGCTTTCTTGCTTTATGCAGTAATATTAAAAAAAATTTAAATTACTCTCAGAAACATATCACACAAATTACATAAAAATAAAAAAAAATGTAATAATTTGAAGAACTTACTTTTTCTGACGTGAATTAAAAACAGAGAAAATAAGAACATGCATATGCTTAATATTGCAAGTAGATCCATATGTAGATAAGAATAAAAGGGGGGGGGAATGAATATGGTTACTTTTTATACAATATTAACAAGAATACATTTGTTTTGAAAGGGGGGAATATAGGTGAAATTTCTACGAACTGTAAATTTAAATGCCTCACAATTTAATATTCCAATTAAATTGAATGTAAGCCTATAAAATTAGGACAGGCAAAATATTTATAGTTACTTAAAGGTAATACTTTATTAAAACTTTCCATCATTTAAATATATATATATATATATAACTAAATTATCATATGCTGAATAAGGTTTTTTTCTATTTATATTTTTCTTTCCTTCTTTGAAATAAATTTCTAATTTAATCATTCTAAATTTAATAAATGAAAAAAAAGAGCTTTAAAAAATTAGCATTACTGCTCTTAATTGCCCTGAGTACAACATAAAATCAAAAATGCTCTTTTAAAAAACAATATCAGATAAGTAATTTAGGAATATTAAGAATTTCAGCAATAATTATAACAATTATTCAGTAATAAAAGGCTATTTGTATATGAAAATGTATCCAAATAATTAATGTTCAAATTTGACATTTAGGAACAAGATGCAATATCTAAACTATTTCAGTGAAGACCCAAATTAACTATATTTTTTTAGTACACTTCATAAATACAATGCATACTTTTAAAATTCTGAACTATTTAAGAAAATGCACTTACATCGTCCTTTTCGTCCACCATCACGACAGGCTCTCTCCGAAAACCTGCCAAGTTGTCCATTCTCTCCACAACCACATGTGTATACAACGCCTTCATTAGACAAGCAAGCAAGATGTTCAGTACCTGATGATATTTTAACTACAGTAATACCATTTAATATTTTTATGGGTTTAATTTGTTTTACACCATCTGCTGTCAAACCCATGGGACCATCTCCACTCTATATAAGAATTAAAATAAATTATCACATTAAAAAATTAGAACAATTTAGAAAAAATTGTACTTTTATGTTTTGGGGTTAGGAGGTTTTTGAAGAGATTTATAGTGAATTGTATGTTGTTTTATGATCATTCATTACAAGATAGAATTATACTAATTTTCCAAAGCTTATATTGAAAATGGGTAATTTTTAAACAATTTTTCAAAATCACTAAATAGAAGAATAATCAAAGACATAACCTCGAGTATATATAAACTGGTTTAAAATAATTTGTGAGTTCAAAACATGTAGTTTAATCAAGCCAATGATTTTAATTTTTTTAAATCATAAGAAATCCCCCCCCAATAATAAATAAAAAATAAACAAGTAAATACATACAGAAATTATTACCGGAACAAAAGATGAAAGAGTTGCTTAAGAAATGTTCAATTATTGATAAAACTGATAATTTTGGACTTCTGCACATTCCTGCAATGAGGGGGGGATGAAAGAAAGAAATTGAAAGTTAAAATTAATGTCCGGATTAACCTTTGCTAAAACTATCGAGAAAATATGATTAAAATTCAAACAAAAAATACTATTAATTAAATCAGATTTGAAAAACTATGAGTTTATGTTAAATAAAATACTGTTGAATTAAGTTAAAATATGCATATTTCACTGAAATTTACACTATTTAAACCATTTTTTATACTTTAAAATGTGGGTTAAAAAAAGAAAGAAAATTTGATATGTGACTTTTAAATTCTTGTGACAATTTACTCCTGATACATATTCTCGATACATATTCCCAATGTGATAACATTCACAGAATAAATAATTCGAGATAAAAAAACCAACATTTTTTAAAACAATGTTTTTAAATGGTGGCAAAGTTTATTAAAAATAAGTTATTGAAATATTAGTTAAAACTTTGTAAAAAACCTCATATCTCTTGTCTTTAAGATCACTCTCTCAGCATAATTCAAAATATCTTCCATAGATGGCGCAAGGTTACTACGCAAATTATGTTATTAAAATTTTTAATTCAAATATTAGTTAAAACTTGTCGCAAATGTCTAAATATTGCATTGTTAGGCGAGTAAGAATGATTCCCAAAGTTTCAGTACTCTAGCATAATGGGAAGTTGGTTAAATTAACGATTGAAAATTTGATGACTCACACCAAGTGAAATACAGAAAAACATTTTAAAATACTTTTACTCACATATTACATAGCATTAAGATTAAAAATTTCAAGAAATTAATATTTCCATGAAAGCTGCCTCATTATCATACATGTGTTGTCACATTCTTATTATTTTAGTTATCAAATAATATTTTAAAAGTATCTTGTTTCCTGTTGTAAAAATAGTCAAAGCTAACAAGTTACTTTTAATTATATATATATATATAGAGAGAGAGAGAGAGAGAAAGATGAAAGTGTGAGTGAGAGAGACATGTGTATTAAATACTTATTTAATGCTCTTATTCTTTTATCTAGAGTTTAAAGATTTTAACAGTTTTACCTAACATAATGCCATATCAGTTTTAGGAAGTCAATAGAAAGATATAGTGATAATAAGAAATAAATCCCAAGTTAAACATTCAAGAGAATAATTATAAAACTTAAATTTTGAAATATATAACAGCTAACAAATATAGCACAAATTAGACACAAATACTTACTCTAAAATTTCCCCACAAATAAACCTGTCCCGATTCTGTTAAAGCAGCTGTATGCGAGTCGCCAGCAGAAATTTGTATAACTCTTTCAGGAATCTCAACTCGAGTTGGAGTTGCTTCGTCCTTTTCATCAGAAGTAACACGGCCTAAAGCAGCTTCATCATTACATCCAAAAGTTATAACCTAATAATAAAAGAAGTTCATGTAAATGTTACAACTAATATTCTTTATTACATAGTAAGAGATATTCAAGAATCTGGAACCATTCATAAAAATAGTAAAATACTATTTCAGATTCAAATAAATTTTTGCCATTGGTAAAAAAAAACCAGAATGTTTTAAACAAGAAACTACCTCTCCAGTTTCTGTCAAACAGGCAGAATGCATTCCACCTGCAGCAATATCAACAATAGAATGTGGTAATTCAAGCATTGCAGGTCTTTTCTTAACTTCAACTTCTTCTCCAAAACCAAGTTGTCCAACATCATTTTCTCCAATAACAAACACTTTTCCAGGTATAGGTTTAGCTGATGGAATGCTTAACAAAACTGCAAGATAAAACAAATAATATATCTTAAAAGAAGTAATCTAATAAATAAAAAAACAGCATTTTAACACAACAACCAACTATACAGGAGAGAGGGTAGGCTGAAAAATGGCCATAGACACTTTGAAAGCAAATAATTATTCTTCATGGGCTAAAGATATTAAAATACTTTATTTTCAAACCGATTAAATATTTATTTTAAAATATTTTAATAAATTTGTATTGTTCCATAATAATAGTAAACCGAGTTAATTTCCATTCTTTTCTTAGAATGGAAATTAAATCTTGTGATACCAAAACAGACAGAGAAATGGAAATACATGTTAAGGAAATCACAGGCATCCTTGACAATCTATTTAAATTTAGATAAAGAATTTCAGTCACTATTACAGGGGCAGGAGAAGGTAAAGGGGCATGGTGTAAGTTAGAAGAATTTTTTAAGCCCAATACTCAGGCAAGACTAGTAATATTACTCAACAAAATCTTACAGTGTAAGCTAAATAATGGGGAAGATATAGAATATTTCAGTAAGATTGATTTGTATTGTTCCACAATTAAGAGATGCAGGGTCTCCTTCAGAAGACTTGTACCAAGCATTTTAGTTAATTCAGTATTTGTCATTCAAGTTCCAGAATACAATTCAAGCAATCTATAGATGGGAGGATAATTTTTAGTTCGGAAATGTAAGAAAAGAGTTCATATTTGAATAAAATAGGATATAGCAAGCTAAAAGGTATGTTGATAAATCTAAAGAATATACAGCTTTCAAAATTCAAGGTGTTGGAAGTTCTTAAGAACAATTATTTAAGAGGGAGAGATAAGAGGTCAAAAAATAGAAAGGATTTAGCTCAAGATTTACAGAGTGTTTTCAATGCAAAAGAAAAAGACCTCTAATTTAGAGAATACTGCATTTAAGTTAAAAAGTTTTTTAAAAAATCTAGTTGAAGCAATTGCTTTCAGTAATACGACTGAACAAAATTGACAGCCTATGCTGAACTTGCAATACAGAGGCATTAACACATTTTTGATATAAACATAAATTCCTTTATGACCATAGAAAAGGTATCAGATACTGTAGAAGGATTCGGCACATTTGATCTTATAGTGGAAATTTAAAAGATTGTCATATATTCCCCAATTTTATGAAAGAATTTATTTTTGGGTTCAACATGAGATAAGCAAAGAAGAAAATTTAATGGAAAATCTAGAATAAAATTCATTAAGAACAGTGAAAAAAACCTCTACTATACAGAAAAAGGATAATCTACATGTAATGAAATCAGAGTATCTAGATTACAATACAATACTCGTAAGAAGGTAAAAAAAGAAAAAAAGAAAAAATACATAAATACAAATAATAAAGATAAAATTAGACATTGACACACAGACAGCTTTGCCACATTAATCAGGATTATATGTCATTGTTAAGGGATTAACAGAATTTAAAAATAAGAAATTAGAATGTGAAAATTTCAAATTAACAAAATCTATAAGTAGAAGTTATAAATTTATCAGAGGCATAGGTAATAAGAGACCCCTTGAACTTCTTTACATGGATATGTGGAGTCCCAAACAAAAGGCCTTTATCTAGAAAGGGATCCCCCCCTTCAATAGTAGATGATTAAATTCAGAAGGTTGCTGCTTTTCCAATGAAACAAATTGAAAGCATTTGAATATTCTAAAAGATATCAGAGTAGAAGTTAGAGATTCGTAGCAAAGAAAATACTTGGTATTTATACCAACAATAGCTTGAATTTTGCAATAAAGCATTTGAAGATTAAATCATTTGGAATTTTAAAAAAAAACTATATACTCTAAAACAAAATAGTATTCGTGTAAGGTATAATTATACAGCTGCTGATGATAATTCTGTTAAAAGAGGTAGCTTAGGAAGGAATTTTGGATGGAAGTAAAAATTTGTTTTACATATAGCTGAAACTGAATTTGTTACAGAAAGGATGAAATGCCGTCTGAACTATTTTCGCAAAAGAAACCCCTCAGTTTCACATTTAAAATTTTTTTGACTGCACTTCTTATGTTAATATACTGATTAGTCTAGGTGAAAAAAGCTCACTTGCAATCATTTTATTCAGAATTCATTTAGTGAGCTGAAACAGTTCCTGGACTGAACAAGCCCAATTCAAAAGCAAGCTGAGCTTGTTGATGACCATCAAAGAGTTAATTAAAGATGCAATACATGTTTTATCAATCTTTCTTTTAAGCTTTCTTTCAAATATATGGATTTCCTTATTGTTATATAAATTCTTCACCTACATTTTATTGTAACAAAAAAGCGGCAAAAGAAGCAAATTTCTATTTAACCTGAACAACATTTGATCAAATCAGCTACTAATACATATATTCAAATCAAATAGTGTTAAAAAATGCCTCACCATGAAAAACAAATAAACTTTATATATACAAGATTATTTTGGTTCATCTGGCATTGATATGCCATTTCATTTTAGAATAATTAATTTGGTAATAGACCTATCCAGAGATAGACCCATTTAAAATTTAAGCACTCCTTTACTTTGAAAATATAAAATTTCAAACAATGAAAAACTTCAAAGAGAACTACACTTTTCCAAGTTAAAACTATTGAAATGAGGCCGTCATTGAAATCAGAGTTATCTTTGAATGCCTTGTTTGCTTCACTTGCTTTTAGAATGTGAAGATTAGAAAAAGATTAGAATTATTTAAATTCAAAGATTCCTGATGTTAGATCTATTAATTTAGAGTCAAAATTAAAGTTATTAAGTTATTGGACTTTAAAATGATGTTTAAGACTTGAACAAATATAATATTTCTATGGTTGAATTTTTAATGGAAATAAAGGTGCCTAGATTTTGGCAGCTTTGATGGATTGAAGATTTGCGAGTATTTTGTATAAACACCATACATGCAAAAATATGCAATACAATTTCATAAATAAACATATGAATTAAAAAACAATGAAATACTTATTAATTCTTATATGACAGGTTAAATAATACAATTAATTCAGCTATACCTAACACACAAAAACATTTAATAACATAATAAAATTCTTTAAGTAAATTAACTCTTTTAATAATTCTGTAAGGTAGATAACATTAAATTAGCAGATTCTATACTTCTCATGTAATTCAGTGATGTTATTCCGCATCTTGAACCTCTTCAACTTCTCTCATCAAATACATACACAAAGTTCACTAAATGCATGCATTATATTTTTACAATTAACATCAAACTGAATTCATTTTAATTAAAAAAAATGAGATCAGAAATATATCCAAAATATTGAAAAAGAGAGAGAGAATAACAATCACCCTTTTGTCTTTTCGTTTTTGTAGTCAGAGCAGATTTTTTTGGTTTTTCTTTGGCACTCTTTTTGGTTTTAGTTTCTGTAGTTGATACAATTGCTTTTCTTTTACGAGACTTTTTTTCAGGTACAACAGGTTCTTCAGTTTCTGGTTCAGGTTCAGTTTCCATTTTGTCATCGGCTTCAGCAGACTTTTCAGTTGTAATTTCTGGGGTTGCTTTTCTTTTGCGAGAAGCATTAGTTTTTTGGATGGGTTCAGTATTTTCTGTTTCTGGTTCTTCAGAGGTTTGCGGATCATCTGATGTATTTTCAACTACTTCCATTTCCATTTTTTTACCTACAAAAATGAATTAATGATTAAATAAACAAAAAATGCACCCAAAAAATAAAAACAATTTTTCTTAAACTTACAAAAAAAATTTGAGCTTGTAAAAAATGTACTCAATTTTTGAAAAGTGCATGCCCATAAAATTAAAATATCAAATAACACTTTCTTTCAAATATAAATAACAAATTCCTATTTTTGCATTTGTCAATCCTAAATGACATAACTGTGGAAAAACATGGCCTAAAATTTTTTTTTCTTCAAATAAATACGATTAAAAAATATTTCATGTGAAGCAATTTAATTTTTAACAACCAGTTTTATACCAAACATGTAAAAACTTTATATGGTATTACGACATATACTTGGATAATTTTGAATAAAATTTGAATCTTGTTCAAAAATTTGATAGTCAGAAATATATGCAAATGTTGTTTTGCGTATTTTTAAGTTTAGTTTTTATTAACGTCGCACTAGAAGCAACATGAGGGCTATTGGCGACAGACCTCGTAATTTTGAACCACGGTCAAGTGACGAGGAGGATACCTGAGCTGACACCTCCCTCTCCTAACATCCACACCATGCCAACAGGAGAACTTTGGACCCCAAACAAATTTCACGTGCATCAGCCCCAGCTACACGGCAAGTCTTTGGCGGCCAAGGATCGAATGCGTATTTTTAAAAGGAGGAATGAGAATAGAAAAAATCAGGATTTAAATTGGGACATTTTTTTAATATTAAATTTATAAGTGTCAATAATTTTACAATTTCTGAACAAAAGTGGTTAATTTCAAATGTCTCTCAGATTTGAAGATAATGTAAATGAATAAATTGTACAGCGTACCATTTCAAACATTTTCTGGAGATAGATAAAAATAACAATGTTCCAGTAAAAGAAAATGTAAATAATTTAGAATGCAATTGATTCACTTTTTATGCAAGGGATATGTTAAGTGCTATACTAAGTAAAAAAAAATTTATACAAATAAAATAAAGAATATGTTTTCTTGCATAAAAACTAATTCAGAATATTAAAAAATAACATAAATATAAAAAAATAACAAAAATTATAATGAATATTTAAAATAACGATGTTCTAGTAAGAGAAAATGTAAATAATTTAGAATGCAACTAATTCTCTTTTTATACAAGGGATATGTTAAGTGTATATTAGTAAAAAAAAACTTATACAAATAAATCAAATAAAGAATAGGTTTTCTTGCATAAAAACCAATTCAGAATATTAAAAAAAAAAAAAAAAAAGGCATTGTTCATCGTATCTTAAATTTATTTAAAAATAACATTAAAAAAATACTTCAAAAATTTCAACAAAGATTATTCATAATCAGACATAAATATAATCTTTTATACACATTTGGTATGACATCACTTTCATAAACAAGATATCCAGAGACTGTAATATTTCTTCCCATACACCAGACTTAAACAAAATTCTGTTATTAATCAATCACTATGGCTGCTTCTTTAGTGAGTGTCTTGCATAATTCTTGATATCAAGCTATGTAAATGGTAAAAAAAGATGTTAAATGTTATCAGACCTATACCATCACTAATTTTCTTGGAACTGGTGTGATTATCTAAAACAGTTTCAAGTATTTCTTCCTAGTTGAGAACTTCATCAGCGGTCAATTCAGTGACATGTTCAATAATCTGCTCTTCACATCCTTCTTAACCAATTGAATGTAACAGTTATGATATCTGAATGCAGTTCAATTGCGTTTGGACTAATATGGTTAGTAAGTGGTTTGGTTTTATTAACGTCGCATTAGAAGCAACACAAGGGCTATTGGTGATGGACCTCATAATTTTGAGCCTCAGTCAAGTGACGAGGACAATACCTGAGCTGGCACCCCCCCTCTCCTAACTTTCACACTAAGCCAATGGGAGGACTTTGGACCCCAACAAATTTAACATGCATCAGCCCCGGCTAAACGGAGGGTCTTCAGGAGCATCAAGGCTCAAATCCATGAACCGACAAAAAACGCCAGCCATGAAACCACTAACATGACCACGAGGCTACAGCAGCCACAGTTTTGAGTGGTGATTAAGCTCTTATATTTAAAAGGCTTAACACCAGAAGAGATCAAAGCTGAGTTGGATTAAATGCATGGCTCTTGTGTTAGCAACCATTTACAATTTGGTAGATGAGTTTAAGCGTGGCCGTATATCCAGAAAAGATGACGTCCAGTGGAAGAGACTACTTTCAGAATGAATGACGAAATCCACGATATGGTTTTGAGTGACGCAAGTCTGATGCCTTAACAACTAGACTACTGTGGCCACAGGTTAGTAAGTGACATCTACAGTTTATGGCACAAGAGTCAATCTGCCTAAGCTGTACCAAACATTTCTTCCATGCATTTATGTGTTTTGTCTTTCTCAAATGTCCAAGGTATATTGGAAAGTACTTTTAATGTTACATGACTTAAATGTCACAATAATCCCCTGATATTAAAAGAGATTAATCAAGGCTATCATATTGTACAGCAGGGATAAAACTTTCAAATTTGGGTGTTCCAATGTAAGATGCCCAGTTTAAAGAATTTTAAACAAAAGACTTTTGTACTCCACATATTTTTGAGCTTTGGGGATGAACATTACGGCTTGTCATCTATGCTTTTGCGTTCAACATCCAATGTACTGGTACATTAATCAAGACCTCACCCTTTTAATTGCATATGATGGATTTACCTGATGATGAATCAGAATGAATAGCCATTAAAAAGTTCACATATATCTAAATTTTGATAGTAAAAATTGTTTTTTAAAATTTAGAAACTGGTCAGAGAATAAAACCTGTCACTGGTTTTTCTTAATTTTAGAACAGTTTTACTGAAAATGATTTTACAAGTCAATAATATATGTACATTTAGTCAAAAATGAAAGAATATTCCTACTAGTAGTAACTATTATTGAAATATAAATACTTAATACGAGATCAAAAAAGTAAACATGAATTTTATTATTTTAGGTATTTTCAATGCTATTTTTTTTTAAAAAAAATATTTCACACAAATACAGAAGCTCTTGATGAATATAAATAAGATTTAAAATAATTTAAGCATTACATTACCTATAACAAATAAGAAATGTATACAGTAAAAACAGCAGATTTTAAACTATTTCAGAATATATATTTTACCATTTATTTCCATTAAAACTTTAAATTTTCCTCACAGATGAATTATCAAATAAATGGATAATTTAAATATATGCAACAAACATTTCATAAAGACAAAACATGTTTTGCCACTACATGTATGATAGCAGCAGTATATTTTTCAGCAAATTATTAAAGATTAAAATTAGCTTACTAAAGATTAAAACTAGCTTACCAAAAATATCAACAAATAGACAACAAGTTCAAAAATTAATAGGAACTATTTTTAATAGGGCAGCAGAAAAAAAATTACATGTTACAGGGTTAAAATATTTAAACAATTATACACAACATAAAGTTTAAATATAAATATGTACACTAAAAATTTTATATCTTAAGGGCTTAGTCAATTTATAAAAAAATAACTCAAGGATCATACAGAATTCATAGAACTTTTCAAAGTGATACTGAAATAAATAAAATAAATTCTGGCATATGCTTTATAGTAAATAGAACTAAAGAGAATCATTTTTTAAAAAAATTTATTAATGAAATAATCTTATCCTCTTGCAAAATATAAGTGATTAAGAATTTCAGAAACTTTTTAGAAAATGAAATTAACTGGGAATAAATTATCTGAGCATACATAAAAATATTTATACAACAATCACATCCAGAATCCCCAAATATATGAACAATATTTTGATAATCATTCATACTGTCATCAATCATCAAAAATGTAAATACTTTTGCATTTAAAAATATAATGAAAAACAAGAACTATTGATTTATTTGTATTTTTCTTCCACTTTTCCAATAAAGGAAAATAACAGTACAAGTAAAACACAGCAAGAAGTAATTTAGATTATGTGTTACGGAGAGCAATTAATATTTAATCTTTCAACTTGATTTAAAAAAAAAAAAAATTAAGTTTTTTTAATAAATTTAAAAAAAAAAAAAAAAAAAAAAGAGAGGAAGAGGGATAGTAACAGCCTTTTGTAAGTGTAATTTTTTCATTTTGTTTAAGTTTGTAATATCAGATCTAAATTTTCTAAGAAAATAAAAGTTTAATATTTTAAAAGAAAATTTGCTTAGTCATGAAAACCTGTATAATAAAAATATACATTTAAAATGAAAAGATTGTATGATATTTATGGGGTAATTTCTTCCTATATATAAAGCTTCATTAAAATTACAGTTTTTTTAAAAAAAATAATATAGTTCTGAGAATTCGCCGATTCTGTAAAATACTCTATCATATATATAAACAGAGAATATATACATTTCTTTTTACACTTATTAATTGAAAATCTAGTCCGCATACAAATTTTATATTCATATAAACTTCTTTCGTATCTTGAAGAAAAAAATTAGCCATTCAAGATACTTTTTATAGCTTATAAAATTTCACTGAATATTTTTTCTTCACTTATTTATGATTTAGATTTTTAAATCAAACTACTAAATTTTCAGTGCAGGATTGGAAGACAAAATATGTAGCAGAAAATTGTAAAAATAATACATCTGCATACATATATAATAAAGTAACCATCCTTGCTTAGGTCTACTTTTCTTACAGAGCAAAATTTTTAAATTACCTTTAGTTTGTCTTCCTTTTGATTTACTCAGTGGTACAGGAGATATTCTTTCTCCCTCTTCAGTTACAGCAGTTTCAGAGTTTTCTATTTCTGCAGCTTCTGCTGCTTTTTTCTTCCGAGATCTAACAGCCGGTTTAACAGCTTTTGATGAGGTTTCAGGTTGAACATTATCCTGTTCACCATTTAATCCCGATTCTACTTTTGGATTTACATCAATTTCATTTTCATGTTCAGTATGACTTTTTGAAGCTACAACTTCAACTTTAGAAGGTACATTTTTGGAATTCCGAGTTTCAGTATCATTACAACCATTACTAAGTGGAGATACTTTCACAGCTTGTTTTGCTTTTTTGGGCTTTCTGTTTTGAACCATTCTGTTCTTTTAAGCTCTAACTTTAAAAATGAAAGTTGTTGAAAAAGCTGAAACTGAAAATACTTTCATTAGCTAGAGCAAAACTAGTCTTCATTAAAAGGCAACATTAAATATTTAAAACTAAATTTAACATGAATGAACAACAGAAAATCTACACAATTTAAAGGAAAGTCTCCAAGAATGCAGAAGAAAAACGTTTTAAAGAACAGCAATCAAGGTTCAAATAATAGCAGCAAATGCAGCTAAACTATGCAATTTATTAAGAATCAAAGATTACTTTTCCCTTTATTACTTTAATTGTTATATCCCTATTTAAATCAGATATATATATGTGTGTCAGAAATACAAAATAATTGTTGAAAACAATTAAATAATTTGGGGATAAACTTCGAGAATAAACAGAATGCAAATATTTATTAAGTAAATAAATCAAAATCTTATATCATCCAAAAGAAGAAAACAGCAGAACTAATGAATCATTACTAAATGACATTTTTGGAATAAACTTCACTTTCTCATCATAAATTAAGACTTATTGAATAACAGATTTTAAAAAATGAGAAAATTCCTAATGACATGTTTTAAAAAACTTTAGACTAAAAAAACAATACAAACTCAAATATTGAAAATCAAATAGAATAAATTACAAGACTTGTTTTTCTTTTCTTTAAAGTAATTTATTTTCTAACAGACTTAAAAATGATTTACTCTATAAAATTAAAAGAATAATTATGATCAAAATGGAAGAAAAGAATGAAATGAAATTCAAATCAATTTATATACTTAAATAGATAATAATAGAAAGGGGCGAAGCATATTTTGCATAGAGCTATTAACATCAAGGAAACAAATGATTTATAAAATATAAGGATTCTGACTAAGAAACTGATCTTGTAACATATGAGTTTAAAAGAAAAAAAGGTTTTAATTCCAAGCAAGCCATCCAAATCTGACAAATGACAACAATTTGAAGAAAATCTAAATAAAACCTTGAAGGGAACAACAGCAGGTAAGGAGGTGTAAAACCCTTAATAGGTTAAACAGATCAATACAACAATTTGTAAACACATATTGTGGAAGGCCGATATCCAACATTCTCATCATTAATGATCCATGTTCACATGTTATGAAACAGGTGTTCAAACATCAGGTGTGCGATACAAATCTATTCAAATACTTCTCTTGATATATTTGTGCGACAGCTGTAATCAATAATCATCTGTAACAACTTATACAAAGAACATATTCCCTAACTCAAATTTCATGCATTGATACAAGTTCACCTTACAACATTGCAAAATTAAATGAAAAAGTCCAAGGTACTGACTGTTATACAGAGTCATGTATACATTTAGCATATATGCTAATAAGAATATGATTCCTGTCAAAGTAATATATTTCTCCTTCAAGTTTTAAAGTGGTTTTCAGAAATACACTGTGTAAACAATGTTCCTTCTAAGAAATTTTAAGGAGATTAAAAAAGTCTAACATAAAAACAGAAATTCTATTTTTTAGTCAATGATTACTAAATAACTAAAACATTATATTCATACAATACAAAAAAAATTCTTTCAAAAGATATATTTCATTTAATTGTAACTTACTACAATTCAAACTAAATGTATCAAGAATAATTCTAGGTTTTTAAAAAAAATGAGTAACAGACAAAAATGAAACATTGGGATTTTTGTTTTATAAAAAAGAGAACAAAATTCCAAGAAAAATTTATGCAATTATATTTTCAATTTGAAAATAACAATTTCTGTTGTCGCAAATGATGGGAAATAATTCAAAAAACCAATTATTATTGCACTCAGATTCTAAGAACAGGCAACCTAAAAATCTTTATCAAATATGAACAATAAAAGTATCATTTTCTAGAATTAGAGTATTATGCAACTATATTGGTTAAAATGGCCAAAGTTAAAAAATGCACCCAATTTTGGTGAACTCAATGCCATGCTTTGCAAAACAACAAATTGTTTCCAATTGCATACAACAAATAGCACAGCTATTTCACTTGTATTTGATACCTGTTTTTAATATTTTTTCTCTTCCACCTAATTCTAAATATGAAACTGAGGAATTTGTTTATAGTACAAGAAAATATGATAAAGTTGCTTCAAGAATGCAACATTTTACCTTGGAAGAGCAAAAGTTGAAATTTGCATGCCATGAAGTGATGTTTCAGAAAATAAGTGTTTTGGAAACAAAATGTCAAAAACTATAATGAACACAGACATAGAAATGGCAATTGACTCAAAAACAGTTGCCCGCTTCTTTAACCACAGTAGTTGGATTTATCTACAGCTGGTACAAAAAATTAACTAGCATTAAATTCTATACTGAACAGTTGAAGTCAAAACTATAACTGATTTAATAATTACTAGTGAAAAATCTGTATTACAGAATGAGTGACAGAGAGGGTTTACAGCACATGAGCTAAATCTGGTTAAACTGAACTACACATTTGTTGGAAATATGACAAAAACAAGTTTTGGAAGCTACATTGAGATATAATGGTAGATAAATACAACGTGAAAAGGAGAAGATAAAGATACAGAGGAAATAAAAGTAATAAGTAGAAAAAAAAATCCAGAATGATTAATATGAATAAAATATGATATGTATGTATCTATTCTATTTGTAATAAATAAACATCCCTTGCTTTTTACTAGGCTCACTGAAGAACCTCTGATACAATGACTCAAATAATCAAATATGCAGAATCACCAAATAATTTACAATTTTCTGATTAGAAGAAAAATATTTACTAGATATCTTTATGGTTCATACACACTGCTCTGTTCTTAATAATAAAATTAGCTTCGATGACAAACATGAAAAGTAGCGATTTTAAAACAAAAAAAATTTATGACGTATATTTTCATTTTTACAGCCTGTTTTTAACAATCCGTTTGAGACTATCAATCCTCTGATATTTCTTGAATTCCCAATTTTAGTTTTAACTAAGTATAACATGATAGAAGTACATCATTTTGACTACTAAGTTGCAATTTTATTAGTTTTAAGAGATGTTAGTAATAGTTGGTTAATTTTGCAGTTGCAAGGGTCATATTTGGTTAAGCTGCACCAAACACTGGTTAATGTATGTAAAAATTTAAATCTGTAATCCACACTTCATAAATGCAAGATAGGAAGGAATGCAAGACAGGAGGATGGAATAACAAAGAGAAAGGTTACTCTAAAGGCTTGTTACCCCCCTTTTTTTTTTATCAAAGACAAAATTCATGAAAGAAAGGAAAGATCGCTAGGACATTTCAGAGTCATATCTTGCACTTATTTTAAGATAAGCCCTAAAGGGATATTATAAGTGACCACAGGACAATGTTTAATGAGACAATTTTATCATCAGCTAATAAATTACTTTAAATAAATTTTATTTTTATCAGATTAAAAAGCTATTTATATCAAATTAAAACATATTTAAAATTAATTATAAATGAAATTGCTTTGTTTTGACAAGGAAAAGAAAAATTCAATAAAATAGTAATTACCTTTTGCAATTCACAATCAAATACAATCTCGAATCTGCAAAAAGAAATTTCAATCTGAGCATCAAGATAATACAATACAAATTTGTTCAAACCTCCATTCATTATATCAAACATATTAAAAAAAAACATTGCCTTATGATACATAATAAATATATCAGCGACATATGCAGTGAATTCATAGTATTCCCATTTATTTTCAGAGCCGTTAATGTTCTTCCTTCAAATCCATTGCATACCCCAAGGAGCATATACACTCCAAAATGAGCATCGCTGAGAAATTTCAATTGAGATACATGTTGATATGTGTCTTTAACAAAATAAAATACGGAAGTAATAATTTGATATGGACCAAATGTCAAGAAATTTTGTAGCTCAAAAAAAAAAAAAATATATCACAAAATATATAATTTCAAATAATATATTGTGTTCTAACAAACAAAATTAGATTTAACCAGATTTAAATGACATTTTTTAATTTTTTATTTATAAATTATCTCATTCAAATATTACTGTATTAATTTTATGGAGCACTAAATAATTTGTATGATTCATTGAACGTAGAAAGCATATTACATGAAGTGAGACGTTTTAAATAACCGGCAAAAATGCACACTGGTGACAATTCATACAGAAGATTGATGAATAAGTTCACAAACACATCTTTATATTATATATTTTGATAATTTTAAGAAATTTTTCATTCATTAAATCATGTGTTTATATAATTTAAAATAAACATCTCTTTTTCAAGTAAAAGCATACTATACTCTATTTTTAAAATTAGGCTTAATATATCCTCTTCCTTATAATAAAACATTGATGAAACAAAAACTAAATAGAATGTTCACAAACAATTATCATATCAAAGAACTTTAAATTAAAAAATAAAGTAACATAAATTGAACAATTACTAACCTAGTGCTACTAGAGCAATATATACACGCGCCCGCTTATAAACATTCAAAAAGGTGATGCCAATACAAAGTAAACAATTGTGTTCAAAATACAGTAACAGTTAGAAAACCGTTGCATTGATATTCAAAAAATAAATTTGTTAGGATAGATTGGAGATTCTTTAACTTTTAGGCTCCAGGAATCAGGAGGATTAATTTCATTAAGATAATTTGTTTCCTTTGATTGAATACTTTACTTTTTCTTAACAATAAAACTTTTATTTAAAACAAGATTATTATACAACTCATATCTGATTCTCAACAGCTCAAGAATCAATAGTTGGAGATCAATTCTTACAACAACTTCTGATATTCATTATTAAAATTGGATTACAACCAACTAAACAGAAAAATCAGGGAGTATATTTTTATTGCCCTTAAAATAAATACACTGGACCTCAAATGGACGTTTAGCTGGGGTAATCAATTTATCCCCGTGAATATTATTTAATTTAAAAATTGTAATTCAATATTCTACCTAAAAAGCTTCATTAAATAATAACATAATTAATACATCACATTACTAATTTCATAACTCTGGCGAATTTTCATTATTGAAATCGAATGCAAATATCCTTCCTAAAATATCAAAATATTATATTTCATGACTTGATGAATTTGGTAAGGAAGGTAATTAAACAGGCTCTCTCTCTCTCCTCTTAAAAATATTATATTTGGAACTTTTATTTAAGATGAAATATTATATACAGATTTCTTCCATTTGATTGGTTTGGTTTGGTTTTATTAACGTCGCACAAGAAGTAACACGAAGGCTATTGGCTACGGACCTCGTAGTTTTGAACCTCGGTCAAGTGACGAGGTGCTTTCATTTGAAGCCGATGGATTTAAATTTTATACCTACGTTTAAATTCTTATTTACTATTCAGATCTTTTATTATAATAATTATTCTACAGTCACGATGAAAAAACATCTATTATGAACAATATAAAAAAAATGTTCAAATTAATGATAAGAATTGTCAAAAAAGCTCAAAAAACATAATAATTTTAAATTGAAAGACACACTCGAATTTAAACTCAATTCAATTTTGCTGTATTTTAATTAAGTACTTGCAATTAGGTTCGTTTCCGGGGGGGGCTCCTGTGTGCAAGGTTATTTTTGAGCGCCTTTATATAAGTATAATTTTAAAGTTTATAAAAACATATGTGCACAAAAATTATTCACGGATGTTAGGAAAAATAAAGAAAGGGTAATTGCAGCACAATAAGGCAGGAAAAAATATAATTATGTTCATTAAAATAAAATTTATTGGAAAGTTTTTATTATAAAAGCGATAATAATATTTTAGGCTGTATTGGAAAAAATATCATTAGGTAATGTATTTTCTATTGCAAAAGTAACTTCTACTTTAGAGGTTACCAACCGAATTTTGTGTCTCTAAATTTTGCCACTTGCACAGGGCATTGCTGCATACCAGTCAGGACTGCTAGTAACTTTTTTTTCTTCTTAACAGCTTGCTATGAATCAGCTAATGCGAATAATTGGCATATTTTCGAATAGAATTATAAACACGTAATATAAAATTACTACAGATAACTTCTTACCACATTATAAAGGCATAAAATGCTGTTTTCCATATTATAAATGTGTGACGTTGGACTATTCATGATTTTCTCTTCACTATTCTTGTACATGATGAGACCTTGGGGACTTTTAATTGAGATTGATTGCATGAAATAAGCAATTTCTTCCCAACGAAAATGAAACGTGATTATGTTAATTAGAGGCAGGTAGAAATAAAGGGAAGTGAGATAGATATGACGATATATAAGCAAAAGGAAGTTTAGTGGAAAGAGACCGAGTGGGACTAGCGCTGAGTGTATGCCTTACAAGCGATAGATGATATCAAGAGTGGTTAGGGTCTCAGAGGATTCGAGAAATTAAAACAGCCTCAACTGGAGAGATTTTGGCAAAAGAGCATTAGTTCATTAATAGTCGAATAGGTGAATTAATCCAAGGGATCACCAAGGAGAGCAAATATTCCTTAGACATTGTATTACAAAATTGATAAATAAATAGTTGTGTGAGACTTGACCGGCGTATCCTTAGGTTATTGACTTTTAGAGTTAGTGGTATTTGACTGAGTTATGGCACAAGAGTCGAGTAGAAGAAGCGATTCGCCACAAATGTAAGCAATTATTTACACTCACATAAATATCAACCATATTTGATAGATTACAAAACATTCAGGAATTCATATAAAAATATTTTCTAAGTTAAACCCCTTTAGATAAGAAAATTGTGACAGAGTATTTTATTTCCAAATTAGCTATACCTCTTTTATAATTTAGTCGTTTATTTAATTTCATATTCCTATTCTCCTCTGTTTACGGAAAGAATAAAGAAGAATTATCGAAAGAAAGAAAAATAACTTTAAAATATGAATTAATTTTCCTGCACATATGCATTTTAAAAAAAGAATATTATATATATATATATATATAATATTAGATCAACCAGAAAGTTCTGTTCATTGGTGATGTGAAATAAAATAATACATTTTTCATGCATTCAATATTTACTGTAGAATATATTTTTCGTCGTTCCCAGGATTGGTCTATACACATTTAAGAGGAGTGCCTCGCGAATTAAATGAGAATTTTGCTTAATCAAATCGTCATATTCACTTCTATAATTGCTCGGAATGAAAACAAGCCCCTTTTTTTAGACCGGATGATAACTGGTGAGGAAAAATAGATTGTTTTCGAATACACCGTAAGGAAAAGAGCATACTTGAAGCATGGATTATCGGTCCCCTCCCCTTTTAAATTGATATTGAGCCTGAATAAGAGAACGCTGTGCATAAGGTAGTACGTCCAAGAACCAATACATTTCGATCTTTTGAAGCCTAACAAAAAACTGAATTTGGAGAGATACTTTCGGCAAATAGATCATTTAAACAAAGCACAGCAGAAAAGGGACCAGCGATGTTCAGTCTGAAGTATTTTATACTGCATCACGATAAGGCCGAACCACATGCTGATTTGTCGAATCGTCAACAAAGCACAGAGCAAGGATGGAAATTTTTGTAGCCTCCACCATACTCCTCAGATCTAGCACTCCTTACTTATCACTCTCTGCAAAATATTTTGAAAAGAAAAAAAAATTCAAAATTGAAGCATACGCCAACCTAGTACTACTTTTGTTCTTTGTCTCTAAAGACAAGGCATTTTTCAAAAAATGGAACATATAAATAACCATCAACCATCACACTGGCAAGAGTTCATAAGTAAGACGTAGAATATATTGCACAATAAATAGTATTAAATGTGTGAAAAATGTTTTATTTTCTTTCACTTCACAAACGGATAGAACTTTCCAGTAGACCTTTATATATATATACACTCATTGCCATAAGAATTTGAGCACCAAGAAGTAAGTGAGAGATTGTTACGAGACTTGGTATGTATCAGATAGATATGTAAATTATTAGAAATGCTACGTGATTATGCTTTGCGTAATGCCACCAGAGGGCTTTGAACTTCGTTCTCCTTGGAATATAAAACAAGTAAGCAAAGTTTGTTTGCGTGTATTTAATCTGTTGTAGAGGAACTCTTTTCAACAAGAGAGGTTATTATACTGCCATCGGAGACATCATGAGCTGTTTTCAAAGTTTGAGAGAGTAAGAATCTAGGCCAACCACCTAGAGCAGGGGTCGGCAACCTGCGGCTCTTTTGATGTAAAGTTGCGACTCTCCAGTTCTATACGAAAAAATTAATAATTCACTATCAAAAACCTTAAAAAATAAGAAAAAAATATTTTTAAGCACCTAATTTCTCAATAGCTTCTATTTTCATAATCGTTAATTACATATCGCTACGTTTAACATGACCGTAATGAAATAAATTTGAACTACTGTTTTGTTCTTAGAGATGAGACTCCGTGACCATGTTTATATTTCATCCAATTTCATTCTATTTCCATTTCACTCAAACAGCTACCGTCTAGAGTGTGTTGTCAGTCAGTCATCCTCGGATAGCACAGTTGACGTTACATTGCATGTGTGTTCATTTAATCGCTGCGGTTTTTGCTTGTCTATTCGCTTGTTGTTTCAAGAAGAATACGATTTAGAAGCGAATTATCTTCTCAAAGGTATGTACGCATATAATATAATAAAATCAGTAACAGAATCGGATTACATATCTGATAATCGTGTTAACGAAGTAATATTGGTAAATAAATTGTTTGCTGTTTTAGATAACAAAGTAAAATTTTAAAAAAATCATTTTTTGGCTCCGCCGCCAGCATGGCATCTGGTTAGAAAAAAAGAGAGAGAGAGAAGAACTGAAGAAGAAAACTGAGAATTCAATCAGTACTGGATGGAGTTTATTTGCTTTCATATGCAACGCAGATGGCCTTCCGACTTGTCACGACGACGAAAATACAAAGTCAAATTTGGAGAGACATTGCACTACAAGACATTCCCAGTTTGCTGATAAATATCCAACCTGTGATGCACGAAAAAAACACTGTTGAAGAGCTAAAAAAAAAAAAGTCAAGTTCCATGCTAAAAAACTGGGCTTAATCTTCCAATAATGTAAATCTGGCAAGCTTTGCAGTATCATTAGAAATTGCAAAAGAGGAAACCATTTACAGATGGTGAGTGCATCAAAGATTGTTTTATACGTACATCTGAACAAATGTTTCGCGATTTTAAAAACAAAGCAGAAATCATGAAAAAAAAAATCAAAGATTTGCCATTATCTACTAAAATAGTACAAGACAGAAATGCTAAAATGTCTTCAAATGTAACACATATGCAAGTGAAAGACATTTAACTGGTTTCTGCCTTATCACTTGCTGTAGATGAGTCTTGCGACATAAAAGGCATGGCACAAGTTACCCTTTTCGTCAGATATATGTCATCTCAAGGTCCAAAAAAAGAACTGCTAGGATTGCTACCGCTCTCAGGGCAAGAAGAAATAGCAAATGCAGTGCAAAAATTCCTGGAAGAGAACGGAATCGATATAAGTAAAATCGTTTCTATAGCAACTGATGGAGCCAGAAGTATGACAGGAATACATAGAGAAATAACTTCAGAAAAAATAAATTGATTATAATCACATATACATATTTTAAACAATAGATTTGTCAAATAAATGTCATAAATATCCTTGAAACTGTGCCAGTTTCCTCTTGCCAAAAGTTCGAAACAATATTCAAGTCTGTGAATGAAAAATGATTCCATGATTCTCGTGAAATATATTTTCCCACGAGACAGTCACAAGATTCCAAGGATTTAAATATCTTCCCTAATTCTCGGGCAGCAAGTCCTACCGCGAGAAAGTCAAAAGATTCGGTGGATTTGGAATATCTTCCATAATTCTCGAGCAGCAAGTCCTCCAGCGAGAAAGTTACAAGAATAGGTAAGCGTTGAATTGTTTTTTTTTCTCAATCCGTTATTTGTGAAGTTTTCCTGAAGCCTTGTATATTTGTTGTAGTTTTGTGAAATTTGATATGCAATCTTGCCACATTTTGACATTCTTATAGGATGTAAATATTTGTGTTATGTCCGAAATATTCTTTAGATTTGTAGTTATGATTTAACAGGAAATTTGAGTGATATATTCATATTGTAAGTATTTACTTTATTGATGAGCCAATTGAGCTTTCAAATCAATTGCCTTGCATATTTCAAAAACAACAACTGAGTAAACAATTGGAACATGCTTGTTTACTTTAAATTACTTGCAGGAAAGTGTCGTGTCCCTTTTTTGAGGAACGAAATTGCTGGCAGATCAAGAGCTCGACACGTCTTCCACACAAAGAATGATCGCACCACAGGTACGGTAGGGACTGGATCATTTCTTTTGTAAGGAGTATCAGTCACAGTCGTGGTTTCTTACTGAGGAACAAGTTTGGATTTGAGCTCGAGTGCCTGGCAAGTCTTCTGCACAGTCGGAGAGTGAACAACAGCAGCAGTGGTATCCTGAGTAGTAGTGGAACCAAAAACAAATCCATTGAAAAATTGCGTTGTGGCGTAATCAATAAACTCGATCATTAAATCGAAAAGGATGATCTCGATAAAGTAAAGGAGATCGAAACCAGTAACGGTTCTCAAGGCCCACTGCAGGATGTGTAAACAACCTCGAAGATCATAGCAATGATCATATTGAAAGTAAACAAGAAAACATCTCAAAAGTTCGCTCAAGAAAATAATAAGCAATTCACTAAGGCATCCAAATCTAAGTTTGAACAATAAATGATTTTAATGTAGTAATACAATTAACATTTATTATTTTCTTTGTTTCCCAGAGTACTGTTATATTGTTGCTTGGCATTATTATAAATTTAGAATACATTTGTCAACAGCGTTAACAACAAACAAATGGTATCTTTTACAATAAAGGAACCAGGTTTTTTTTTGTTAATTTAAATGCGGCTGGATATATTTCCTTTTAAATCGCAAACACCCACTATGGCATTAGAATTTGTTTCATTAAAAGTGCAGCGTGTCATGTTATTGTTAATGAAGATTTTGAGCGCATCAAGAAACAAGTACCAGACATTTTACAACATAACTGACTATTGTTTTATAATGTTTTTTAAATCTATTAATATGAATACCAAAATAGTACAAAAGGGTACTATTAATGGTACCAAAATGGTACTATTAATATGGTACTAAACCTTTTAGTCTGTAACTCCCTCTAAAGAAAAAAAAAACCCTAACTACAACGTTTATGATATTAATAATATAATCAACAGTTTTCAAACTTTTTTGGGATTATGGATCACTTTTTAAACGTTGATTCGTAATTCTTACCCTCGCTTTCGAAGAAGTATAATTTAATATGTACGAAAAGACTTTGAAACATATATGAACCTATAAGTATATTACTCGAAGTTTGATCAGTAAATATATTTTTTTAAAAAAAATAATTTAACATTATATTTATGAACGCTTAGCTTAGTAAAATGACGCATATTTCATATTTAGTGCTACGTTAGTCATCAGAATTTTTAAACTGGTATGTTACACCCTGACAGTCCGTTTCGTTTCTTTGGAAATTACTGACTATCTTGACTCCTCTATAACGCACCTATACCTACTTTCAATGAGGACATATCTTTCTTAAAAGATGTTTAGAACTTTTTGTTGAACGAGTTTTTTTTTTTTTTTTTTTGTTAATTAAGTTTTTCAGAGTGTGCTCTTCTGAGTGTTACAAAGGGGATTGGCAGTTGGTTTTCAACACCTTTAAAGTTTTCTTTAGAACAATAACACCGCGTTATATCGCTTGAACGCCCATCCATAGGTGGCACTCATCCCGTTGGGAATAAATAACATAAATCTAGTTTCAGCACTGATTTATGGTATAAGATTAGGAATAGAGGTATGCCAAAATATATTTACTGTTCGCTATTATGAATGTATAAGGGGCACCCAAATGAAAGTGGAACCACTGTTGGTTTGTTGAAGACATTAATCATTAAGTATACAAAATAAAAAAAATATTACATCATAAGTAGAATGGCTGTACGAGATGTGGCTGCAGAACGAAACAGACGCTGTAAAACATTTCATTTTGATGTCATAATTATTTACTTATAATCACCTTCAAAATACACCCCTTCACTATTCCTACAACACTTCATGCGGATATTCCATTGTTTGAAACTGTACAGGAAGTACAGTTTCTGTAATCTTCTTTAGGACGCGAACTGTTTTTTCTCTGAAATATCTTAGGCTTGCTACAGACAGACTGGCTGCTGTTATATCGCATGATCTGCGCGTCGCATATCCTCCTCACATCTAGTAATGCACACTCTTCAGTAAGTTTGCTAATTTGGTGTACACTGTGTATCGTCCACTAACGCAAGAAGACTCCTTTAAAATGAGTTCAAATTTGTAAATATTTCAGTAAGAAATATAGAAGGAAAATGATGCCGAGATAGGTGAGTCAATGTATTGATATATTCCCATAGTAATGGGATATGACACGAATGACTCATAGTGGAATGTTGTTTGGACTTTTATGAACAAAAAAAGTTTAAAGGCTTGTTTATACAGGTTGATGAGGGCCACAGGTTGAGACCGGGATGGCTACATGCGGTCTGCAGGCCTCTGGTTGGCCAGATCTGGACTCTAAAGGTTTCGATCAACTCACTATGGTATTCAAGTGATTGATTTTTATTGCATTATGGTTTTCTTCCCCACAGTCAATCCATATAGTACGGGAGACCTTCCTCTTTTTCTGCTGCCTTCTAATTTTCAAAGGTCACCTTTTTCACAAGGCTTCTGTTCTCACATCTAAATAAATACAAGTTTAAAAAAAATTAAACAATCTTTTATTTAATGATGAACTATTTTTTGAAAAAAAAAAAAAAAAAAGTAAAGTAATATATAATTTATAAGCGTTTGATGCGGTTCCCTACGGTACTTATGTAATGACCGATAAATTAATTTCCTAGTTACTTATATATGAGATCAAAACAAGTATTAACACCTCAAGCTTTTATCATTTATATATTATTGTACATTAAAAATATTTTTATACCTTTTAGTCCAGGAGTTCTTAACCCCGTGCCTGCGAAGCTATTTTTGTGCTCCTGTGACTGTCTGCTATATACTGTATCAATATCAACCGTGGCCACCCGTGGCCAGCCACGATTTCTTGTGTGGCTCCGAGATTCATCATACTTTTAGAAATAAAATATAAGCCGTAAAATTAGTGTACTGGCAATACTGTTTTGTCTTATCAATTGTTATTGTCTTTGAAGACCCTCGCGTTGAATCTGTTACACATTAGGAATTTTCTCAGCGATTTAACTTTTAAAACTGTTCATTTTTTATTTTAGGTTAGGTTCAATCCTCAAGTTAATATTTTTGGAGTTGTAAATTCAATAGGAAAAATTATTCAGGAAGAAGCATCTTCAATTGAAGATGAGATTTTAAATATTCTAACTGATGTTGTATTAAAATCGTGGGGATTTAATGAAAATATTTGGAATCTAGCAGAAGATAATATATATATATATATATATATATATATATATATATATATATATATACCCTTTTGAAAAAAAGGAGTTTACAAATTAAAATCCTGTTTCCGTTCCAAATATTTATGTGAATAGATGTTTTCAACAATAAACACAATTAAATCAACAATCAAATCTCGACTTAACGATTGCAATTTCGAAGATGAGATTGGGAATATCATCTTATACGCCTGACTTTGAAAAATTAGTAAATAATATGCAATACCAAAAATCCCATTAAATGTAACTTTTTTGAAATTTTTGTTACCTTTTTAGAGTAGAAAATTGCTTATGATGCTAATGATTGAAATAAAATAAAGAAATATTAAGAATCGTTATACTTTTTTTTTGAACTGCACCCGCTAGCAATTTCCTGTTTGTCGGATGTGCCCAGACGGGGAATAAGGTTAATAACACCTGTTTTAGTCGCTCTTTAAACAAAAGATTCATTCGAAATATTTTCTTAAAATTATATTTACTTGGTTCTTTTTAATCTGGAAATTTAAGATTAAATAAGGCGTGTGCTAAACATGTGTGCAAAACTTCAGCTCAGTTGTATATTCTTAAATGCAAGACCCTTTCCCATATCTAAGTCAGTCACTGATTGAGCATGTTATATCATTTCGATCGGTAATAAAGAGTGAATTAAAATTCCAGTACAATTTTTGAACTGGAAAGACAAACATACATATATTGAGCACAGCAAGTTAAATAAAAGTTTATAAAATATGTACAAGCTATCTGATTTGATAAGATTTAATAGCTCGGACAGTATTAAATTGTCTATATTTTCTATATATTACATGATAATGCAAAATACTCCATTTATCATTCTCTCTGACTGAGCCTTTTGGAGAATGTTTAAATAGCCATCGTGTTGCTTCTTGAGCAGCGTTAACAAAACAAAACAAAACCAGAAACAAAATCGGAGAACGTTTCTTTCAAATATTATGTCCATCCTAAAACTGTCTTCTTATTAAATGGCAAGCAGTCTTTACTATAAAATATGATAGATCTAATAAGGGTTTCGTGTAAACTTATCTTTGCGAAGAAATAGCTTAAAAATTAATAAATGTTCTAAGCCATGATAATGTCTATCAACCCTATGTAAACTATTGTCAATATCAAATTTAATATTGTTACAAAAATGTCTGTGTGTTTGTGAGTGAAAATTAGTCCAACACGGATGCTACGTTCATGCCTGTCTCGGCCAGATATGACATCACACAGAAAATTCAAGAAAAGGCTGTAACTTTCTTCCCAATAGAATTTTCGCAAAGGTTCCAACATTTTCTGGAATCTTCGATTTGTCGTCAAGTTTCTCGCCGTCGCCAAGATGAAAGGGTCATTGCTTAAATTTTTCTTGGATGAAAAATGACACCTCTATATATGTCTCTTTTTCTTTGGAAGAGGACCGTTGCATGAAGGCGTCACCTCAGGTTCGTGACATTATTGTTATCATTGGAAATGAGAATACCTAGGTACTTAAACTGGTTAACGTCTTCAATAATATAGGTATTTATTCGTAGTGGAAGGAAGTGAGAAATTTGATGAAATATTTGCAAAGATTCTGTTCTTTTACAGAAAACGTTCTAGTATTTGATGAAATTATTTATGTAAATATGAACAAATGAGTAATAATATTACACTTAGATAAATAACTTTTTTTTTATATAGATTTCAATTTGCTAAAAAATATCCAGTAAGTAATTTATTTCAAAACTTAAATATATTTATGTTTAGTACTGAAAAAAGAATGGATTGAATTCTGTTAAAAGGATTTCAGCTTAAGATTATTGTATCTAAACGTACCAGTGTTTTTTATGAATAAAGATCGGATATTTCTTATTACACACGTAATAGTATTTATCTGCTTTTTTTTTTTGTAATTTACTGCTATTTTTATAGATCCATTTTTCTAAATTTGGGGGCATTTTTCCAATCATTTTCTGCTATTTTTGAAAGTGTATTGAATAATTAATTAGTCAAGATACTCAATCGTCGTAATATTATATTCTAGTATGTCTATTTCGAATGATAGAACAATCGAATAACTGACTAGAATCGTTGTAGAACCTGTTTCTTATAAATGGAGTAAGTCCTAAAGCAAGTACAAAACTTGATTAAAGAAGAATCACGTCACATCAATGTATAATAAAATCTCTTAACCTATATATGCCACCGATATTTTCTCAAAAACAATATTTTTGAGATATTATAATGTTCTATAAGCTAATGTAACGCTTTCTGAATTTAAATATGAATTTCATAATACTTAGATGCAAAAAGAATTGACATTAATACTTTTTTTCGGAATATTATGCCATATTTTGTAAAATATAATTAACTTCTTCCAACAATTCTGTTACTGTTGGAAACAGAGCTAGAACGTCTCTTTTGAGGAGACGCATATCTGGTCCGTCACATTTATCTCTGAACTGAAACCTTCCACACACTCTCTAGTCCTTTCCCACTTGATTCAATGGTTTATTTGTGATTCGTTTCCACTTGGTCGGTTTTTCTTCTTCAATCCTTTCTTTTTCTCTATATATCAAGAACAGTTCTTTTTAATGTTTTGTACAACAAAACTTTCTGTTCCACTAAAATGAAAATAATCTCACTCACAATGCTGGAATAAACTTTGATTTTAAAAGCAGTATGAAAGGTTCACATGCAATTGTCTCAGTGTGCGAATCCTATAAACTATTTTTTAATAGATTTTTTAAATTTATATTGTATGTCTAGGTTAAAACTTTAAAAGCTTTTTCTTACATTTTAAAGCGCTCAAATGAGCTAAAATTTTCAAAACACGATTTTTTTGGATGACAGTACGATAATTTGAATTATAATTAATAAAATTAATTGAGTAAAACTAATTATTTAAGGAATTAAATTTTACTCCGAGTTTCTCCCCAAGTTGCCAAATCCAATGTTTAATTGAGCTAAACAATTTTACACGTATTTATCTTAGTTGATATTTTTTAACAAACTTCAAATAAAAAAATAAATTATTAAAACTAATTATTGAATAAATTCAATTTGACTCAACGTTCCCTTTTGCTCTTAAAATTTAAGGTATAAAAAATAATGTTACGCAAAGAACGAAGTTTGAAAGAAAACCCATGTTCAAAAAACTCGTTTTTTATCGGTGTTATTGTTACAAAATACGGTTGCAGAAGAAGTTGTTGCAAATGATTTTCTCTAAACAAAATTTTTCGAAATTTATCTCTTGAAAAATTTTAAAATTAAATTTCCAAATGATATTTTAGGAATAGAAATTATTGTTTGTTGTTATCTATGTTAAATAAAGTCATTTACTTTGATGTCATTTGATTGACTGAGGAGTCATCTAGATTGCAGCAAAGAAATAACAATTGTAATGAATGATTATTTATATCCGACTCTTGTGCCATTGTTCAATTAAATGTAACTAACTCTAAAAGTCAGTAAATGCTCCAATGACACACAAGTCTACTCCAACTAAACTATTTATTGAACAATTACTATAATGTAACTGGTTATGGCTCTCTTTAGACTGTATGGTTTGCAACCAATTTAAATATCACTGAAATTATATATTCTTACCAAACCCTTCCAATTGGAGCTGCCTTCTCTCACCAGTCCTCTGCGACAGCAATAACCGATAACTAACTCTTAATATTGTTGACCTCTTGTTAGAACAAAACTGAGGTAAATCACGCTATTCCTTTCCTCTAAATTTCACTTTACTTATATATCATTATATCTGAATATCTTTACTTTATTTCCACCTACATCTAGTTAACATAATTACGCTTCATTTTGGTTGGGAAGAAATTGTTTCATGGAATCAATCTCAATTAAGTCCCCAAGGTCAGTGAAGTGAAAATCGGGAATAGCCCAACGTCACACAACTGAACATATATGTTCTGAAAAATTTAATAGACTTCGAATCAATGCGATTTTCCGGTGATTTATATTTATTTCCCTTTATCTCATACATTAACAATATTCATATAAACACACCTTTTATAGTATCGACACAAAAAATATGGGGTCTCCAGCTGGTGAGAAAAAGCAAAAATATTGAAGAAACTCCATCTTGTGGTATAAAGTTGCAATAAGTAATAAATAAGACCGATATTTATCAGTGTTGAAAATAGTATTAAGAAGTAAAAAAAATTTTTTTTTAAGCATACATATATTCTCTAATAAGCTCCTTTTGAGGATATTTGTCACATTAATAATAAATGAATATTAACGAAAAAAAATGACATATGAATTACGAAATATTTTGAAGTCTTAATTCATTATTTTGTGATTTCAATGATTTAAGAACTTTTTTTCAGGTAAACAAAACGTAAAACCGGAAATATTTATTTTTCATCTCTGTTGTCATTCAATAAACAAATAAAGACGATATCTTAGCACGTAATAAAAGAAATTATGTATAAGGATTAAAAAAAAAAAAAAAACAATAACGTTATTCCAACGCCATTTTATTCGAATGTCTGGGAACATCTTACAAAGAATTTTAGCATTTCTACGCAAATTCTATCTACACCGGCTTATAGTACTAACTGTTCATGTTTTTAATGCAACCTCAGAAATATTTATTATTACAATATCGAATAAATCTAAAATTATTCTATGGGAAGAAGGGTTGCATAAATGTGTACTTCAACATAATTCAAATGTCTAGTTGGTTCATTTCATAAAAGGGGCATAGAGCACTTGGCTTCACTTTCGATCCACATGACTTTGGTAGATTTTGTCTGTTGAACAGGATAAGGTATTTTAATTAGAGATCAGGTCATCACGGTATGGTCCGGACACACCTGCAATTGCGATTGAGGCCCGCATGGGAAAACGGTTCAACTCGGTACATTTGCGTGTTGTGTACAAGAACCTCATTGGTGATTGCATTATAAGTGGCCATCTGCTCAACTTTATCTGCAGATAATAGCAGTTATGCGTAGGTGGCAGATGTCCCCAGAATAAGTGAAGCTTGAATTGTGGATTTATTGGGTACTGGATAGGTGCGAGATCTTTTTATCACTGCGTATTTGATGATTTCTGTGCTTTTTACAACACAAAATGATTTTGTTTTCTGAATAACAATGTGTTCCTCGTGTTTAATTAGTTTTCTAACTAAGGAGGTTTGCTTTTTTATTTATCGATAAGAAATTCTTAATATTTATAGTAAAATTGCTTTATTTTATTTTCCATTGACTTGTTATATTTTTATTTACATATATAAAAAAAACTATGCTGTCAGACAATAAGTTTTGATGATTTCAAATGTAAAATTTAGAAATGATTTTGGATTATAAACACACAAAAAATATCTCACATTAAACTTAAATTACAGTAAATAAAAATGAATGAACTAAGGATGAATTGCTCGAATTCTTACGAAAATTAAGTTGCAATAGATTCTCTTTATCTTTGTTCGACTGAATCAATGTGACATTACAGTTGAATGACAATATTTTATTCTGAATGAAAGTTCATGTACAATTTTTTTTTTTTTTTTTTCATCTTGAATTGTAATGGATAAAAATATTATTTTTAAAAGTTATTGTGTCAATATTGAAATTATAAAAATAATAAACGCAAAATGCTTACAAGATGTCTGCATAATAAATTTTCAGTTTCAGTGAAGACATAATAAAATATAAGATTCTTAGTCGGTTGGAACTACAAGTAGTTAGTTGTCTGAATAGTTCTCGGAATATGGAAATTAAGAAAAGGTGTTACAAATTCAATTGTCGTTTTCGTTACTTGAGTTAAGTCTATCACCAATACCACTCGAGTGCGACATTAATTTGAATCAACCAAACAATTTCTTGTATCTGACCTTGAAATTTTGAGAATTGGTTAAGTGAGGAGGTCAATCCATGGTCTAATGAGGTACTTGAAATGATGCCTCACTTTCTTCACATCACGGCAGATAAAAATTATGAGTTGAATCCAACGAACATCTCTGACATTTTTAATTCCCAATTCCATTTCGTGGAATCAGGACTCGAACTTACTACATGAACGCAGCTGACATCTCAATTCAATTACTTTAACACATTTGGGTTCACACAACCTTGAAAAGTAAAATCAATAACTACTTTTGAATTCTATATTTGTTAGTTATCGTAATTTGTACATAACTGTCCTGACAGGTTAAATAGTCTTCCTCGGATCTTTCTTTTGATTTTCAGAACAACCTCCATATTCCATATTGAAGCTATAAATAATTACAAATTGAAATAAAGTTTAATTATTTGTTTAGTTAAATGTGAAAAGTATCGAAAATAATAATTTAAAAAGAGGATTCACGTATTAATTCCCTTATTTTGCAATCTCTGTACTTTTTCCTCCGAAATCATTTCATAAAAAAATCCTTATTTGACTGTTATGTTTTTTTTTTAAATCTTACTAGAATTTAAAAATAATAATAAAAAAAAAAAACATAAAAGAAAATTACATGCATGTTATGGCAATGTATAATAAACTACTGTTTTTAGAATTTTAGTAGAAAAACATTATAATAAAAAGAGGGGGTCTGAATTCTGTCACGCAATATAACCTCGTCCATTGTCGATGCTCTTACGTAACAATACTCAGGGGGAGGAGACTTAATGAGACTGCATCACGCTTTCTCTTCGACGTCTAACAGTTATGCGCCATGCAGTTCTGATTCATGGGTTTTATACTCCCCACCAGCAAACGCACGCGCGCGCTGTATTATTCTTTTATTCTGTTAACCCCCTCCCCTCAAATCGATCGAAGTTGTCTGAATCGTCTCCTTTTACGCAGAAAATGGATCGGCATGGTTGCTGTATTTCTGTCAACATCTTGTACTTGGCTGAGTTCATGTGATAAAGTGTTCATTGAATAAGAAATCTTTAAATTAAAATATTTTAAGGTGTTTTATTATTTTTCATTGGACACGAAAACAAAATTAAATAGTTGAAAACTATTAATTTTTTCTGTATTATCAGCTTCTTTTTGTTGCAAAAGTCGATTAATTATATTTCATATTGACGTTATAGCAATACATATATTTAGCTTATTAAAAAAAATCGTTTTGTAATATATTCATTTAGCAAGATATAGTTACAGAAAAATAAATTCCCCTCCCCCCCCAATAATTGAAGAGTAATAAATTGTTTTGTAAAATATAAAAAATTTAAATCGAAATTCGTTTTTATTGGTAAAGAATTTCAATCAGAGAAGACGAGTAAATATAAAAAAAATCTCATTTTGAAATATTTATTTTTAAAAATGTATTCTGAAATTCTTTTTTAATTTTCCTAATAAATTATCGTCTGAATAAGTCATATGCTTATTGTCTGATGGAAAATTGGAAATTCTCTAACTTTTAATCCAGTGTTGTGGTCAGGCAACCATTTATTCTGTAAGAAAATATAGGATAAAAATAGAGAAGCAAAAATATGATGCGATAAGTTTTTCAAACTTTTAAGGAAATTTCTTTAATTTAATATGAGTAATGAATTTTTAAAAATTTATTTCAATAATTATAAAGTTTGAATTCGCAAGGATAAAATTAACTGGTATCTTTTCTTTAAATTTTAAGTATTTCTATTGTTAAATGTTTTTTATTTTGTCGAATTCAGAATATTACATTTTTTTAATTAATCTCATTTCCAAATTCCCCATTAATCAAAATAATTAAAATATGATTAATTGCACTCTAAACAGATGAAAAAAAATGGTTTTAACAGTAAAACGAGAACCCATAATCATAAAAAAAAATTTGTATCATTCCAAGTTTTCTTACAATTCGCTCATTCACTTTTATGCATTTGTTCACTTGAATGCATTTGTTCCAAGTTAATGAAACACATTTTAACTAAAGAAACTGATAAATATTTCGCCCAAATTGTGTTTAGGAAACAATCGAAGCATTTTTATTTAAAATTTGAAAATAAGTGAAAAATGTGAAGTGAAAATAAATAAAACTTTACCTTTTCCTTGGCGAAGCTGTATTCCGTCCATAAGTTTTATTTTTCACGTGTATCACAAAATTTCAGCATTTATCTTTTTTTAAAAAATTCATTTTTGTGCATTTTTACTATGCTACATTATTGAAGGAAAGCTTTATTTAAAAATTAAATTTCATTCGTTTCTTAAATACACGCTAATAATAAAACGGAATTATTTGACAACACTATGTTTATATGAAATATTCTAACTTTCATGAAGTAATATTAATCATAATCTAATCGAGTTATTTTTGTTAATATATTAATTCACAAAAATGAAAATTATTTTTCTATAATCAAGGAAATATATTATTAATTAGAGAATATGAAAACTAAAAAAATTTTCTGTGCCTGCCGTGATACTCAAAATTATTTCTTTTATATGATAAACATTTTCGTAATGAGAATAAAACAGTAACATATTTACATATTATTTCAATACTTATAATTATTAGATTTCATACTATTTAAATATTCAATCATTTTTATAACTAAAATATATGCTTTGATTCTTTCTCTTATTTGAATTATCATCCCCGTAAATTCTGGTAAATATTTTCCAAAATCATTTCTTGTTAATAATTATTAAAATTTCATGCCACCAATCGTCATCTTCAAACTGCACCATTTTTCTTTTACCGCAGTTTGATAATTTTGTTATGGACGACATTATTGCTCCATCTGACGTACGAACATATAACAGACTTTTAAAGTTTTATTTAATACTCTTTGTTACGTTGCCATGGAGATACATGGTGCTTTACCCATGTAGTATTTCCTTGGCGGCATATCATTTGTCGCCATTGCAACCCTGAATGTTGGTCGAACGGGACAAGCCGGCATTGACTTGACAGTGAAAGGAATCCATTTGCCGGTCTGCCATAAAAAATTAGCCTTAACTCCCGGAAACTATGAGATACTTATAACGTTTAGAAGTAAGTAGAAGTTTTGCTTTGATGTTATTCATTGTTAAAAGGATATTTGATGAAGGAAACAGTTTTCAGAAATGTTAATTACATGTCGGTTTTCACCACTGAGCAACGAGATTATGCAGTGAAAGACACTTCAAGGGTCGCCATTGTGAGGAGTAACGTTAGGGTTTATTAATTATGGAATATTATAGAAAAAAGATTAATTATATTCATCTAAATCACTGTATAATGGGATAATTTTGAGTGAAAACTTACGACAAAATTGTATGTTTTTATCAAATACGCGACTCATTTTTCTATATTGCCATAGTGCATTGCAGTGAAAACCACATTTAATTGTCGTCATAACTAATTTTGATGTTTGTTTTAATATGATATGTGTTACTCTGTGAATGTCATAAAGATAAGTTATGTATATTTTTTGGAATTAACTTAGTTATGTTTTAAGGATCAGTAACAAATTCATTTATTTACTTATTTTTCTTACTTAAGAATTCAATGAAATATTTCTTTGGTACATCTAACATTTCTAATTTTGGTATAGATAAATTGAATTTTTTAATTGATAATTTATTCGATTTAGCAAAATATTCTTAAGATTGTGTGTAACTGGCATAATTTCAGTTAGTTAACTTTTTTACAAAAATTATTTTCCAAAGAAATTGTTGTGTCCAAGATTAATGCATAAAAACAATTAATTAACTTATTTTTTCCTATGTATTTAAGAAATTATATTAACAATATTAATAACATAACATATAAATTTAACGATAGCAAAAGTGGAGGAATTATTAACCGTTTAGAAATTTTGGTAAATAAAAAAGGGAGTATGTATTCATATTTATACAATATATAGATATTTTATGAGAAAACACGGAACAAATGTCTTTGTTTATGATATTAAGAATGTGAAATAAATATCCAGCTGATTTTATAAAAAATATATAGGATGATACTTTGAGTAAAACATTAAATGATGGTAAATGATGTAAAATAATTCTCTTAAGGTAAATTTTGCTTTTAAATATCGCAATACGTATGCAGGCAAATAATGTAAAATTTCCGGCATAAATTCTTTAGATCTTAATTTAATTAAACGTAGTGGAGAAATTATATATGAGAAGTTTTTATCTGAAACTAAACAGTTAAAATAAAAATATTTATTTTAAAAAAAAAAACATTTTTATTTTAGCTTTTTTTTATAAAAAAAAAAATTAAAGTGTAAAAATAAGTGCTCTAACCTAATTATAAAAACATTCTACTATTTGAATTTTCTTGCCAGAATTTCAAAACATTAAAATCTTTAACATAGGGTGTTTCGAAAGTCATGGGCAGCAGTTTAAGGGGTGATAGAAAATACTTAAACAAGGATTTCGAATGTCACCATGCCTCCTGAAATTCACTTTAGAAATGACGATGCGAAGAAAACTCGCACTTTATGCTATCCATTACAGCACCGCTTAGCGGTTTATTGCTTGCTCCCCGCCTTTGCATTGCATGGTGAAAATTGTTTGTTTGGATGTTTTCAATCAGCCTTTAGATTGTTGCAAATGAGTTTCGAAACTCCTTGAATTTAAAAACTAGAGAAAACAGTGTTTAATTTTGAAACGAAACAAAACAAAAAACAAAAAAAATTTAATACAAGCGAACAATTAATAAAACACATAAAAAGGAATTAAAAAATAGGTGCACTTTTTGCGTGTTTCACATAATGGAAATCACACTTAAAAATATTTCATAAAATGTTTTCAAATCAAACGCCTTCCGTATTACAAGTTTTTATTTAATTTGTTATGTTCATATGTAAAAAATGTCTTTTCTGCTTAAAATTTGAAACCGAATTTTCACCCCCTTTCTATCACCTGGTTGAAATATAATTTTTCAAACGCATATAAGCGATGACAGTATAATACTATGATATGTTCAAGCAGTGATGCAGTTGGGGGGGGGAGATAGAAGTTAGCATTTTACAACGTACAATAGAGTTGAAATTTTGCTCACACGTATAGCCCACATAATTTTTTTTTTAGTCTTAAATTCCTAAACTAAAAAGAATGTGCATTTTTTTTTCAAAATCAAGCTCTTATTTAAAGATGGACACACAAAAGGAATAAAAATATTTTTTCTTAAAAAATAAAGTAATATATATATAATTTTTAAAATTTGAGGCGTCAATAATTCTTTTGATCTCATATATAAGTAAATAGCTATGGCATTTAATTCATTGGTAATTATCCCAATATCTTAGTTAAGCGCCTGAAGTTTGTGTAAATTATACATTATTTTACATTTCAAAAACATTATTTCTATTTCTTTTAATCCATCTTTAAATAAAAACTCGTTTTAAAAATTTCCTTCACTTATGTTTTTTTGAAAAAATGTTATTCAAATTATGTTAATTAGTTTAATCATTATTTAATGACTTTTTAGGTGGCAACACATTTAGCTGATACAGAAAAGTTGATTTTTTTTCCTTCGTAGTAAGATTTATCTTTTTTTTTTATATAGCTGATTATACTTTATTTTTGAAAAGATGATGCCAATAAGTGAATGGAGAACACAACAAATAAACGGAGGATCTGTTGCACATAGGACAAGATATAGTAGATTTGAAGGATTTGAAGATAGATGATTTTTTTTCAAAGAAAAGTTTCTTAATATATCTCTAACTCATCAGAGGGCTTTCAATCACAATTTTTATCATGGAATTGTCATGCACTACCAATACATCTATGACTTTACCTAGCAGAAAAAGAGGTAATATTTTAATTATTTTGGAACAATAATTTGGTTGGAATGCAGTTTAGCGTAACCACTTGGCGACAGGAATTGTTTGGCGATATTCTGCCCATTGTGGCTACCATGCTTTCTCTCCACTGAGGTGACTTTAGCCGTGGCAACCCTTTCGAATAAGGCTTCAGGCTCCGCCATAAAAATCGCCAAATTTGGCGATTTTTCAAATCTTGCCTAGTGGTTACGCTAAACTGCATTTTCACCCAATAATTTTACTGTATTCAAACACAATTTACTAATCAAATGTAAAAGAGTCGCTCTATGTACTTTTTGCTCTGTTTATACTTATAAAAATGTGTTAGCGCATAAGTATTTTTGAAGCTGATGCAATATATGCCAAGATTGGAGCCTTTTTTTTTATTTTAAATTCCTACTATTAGCTCTCACTCTCCCTATATATATCTTGTTCAAATTTTCAATCGTTAATAAAATACTTTTCATTCATCCACTCAAGTTTAAATACGTTTTTTTAAACTTGTAGTGGACGACACTTAATGTTAACACAGTTTTTTGAAATATTAATTCATTAATTAAATTTAATTAGTGAAAATGTAGTTTAGCCCAACTACTTGGCGCAATTTCAAATATTGCCAAACTTCCCGATCTGGGGGGGCGGGGGGGGGGGCTGAACATTAAGTTCACGAAGCGAACAAGGGTAGCCCCATTTGGCAAAATACCGCCAAAAAATTCCTGTCGCCAAGGCTGGTAGAGCTAAACTGTATTCCAACCATTTAATTTACCGGATGAATTAAGAAACAAACCAATGCTTCTATTTTGTTATTTGTCTTATAATGGCAAATTTGGTAGAGTGTCGGCGTAGAATCTTCATGCCTCCGGATCGAATCTCGTCGAAGCATAAAATTTTCTTATTTGGTTTTGAAATAATTGATTTTGGTTTTATATGGGAGAAAAAAAATTTCTCTTATATAAGATATTTAACAGGATATAAATTTAGGAATAAATACTGTCAGTGACGAAGCTTGTAGATCGCAGGAAAAAAAATTTCTTTTGCCACTTAATATTGTGATTCTGTCATATGTATATACATATTTATATTAATAGTAATTATTTTATAAAAGGTAACTAACCTGTTGACCTAAGTAGGAATTGCCTTAATTTTTTTTTTATATTACTTATTTTTGTTTCGATGATGAGGCCTTTCATGCCAAATTTCGTGTATACAGATTGCTATGTTAGGCCTAAATGCCGCATAAATTAAATTGGCGAAAACCCACGTACTTGATATCAAATATAGTATATGTATCCGGAGATATTCTGCATCTCAGCCTTAATTTTTTAAGTAGCAAACGTTTCCACATCAAGCAATTTGGGACTTTTTTATTTCTCTGGCGCAAGCGATAAAGTTGCCAAAAAATGATACAACCGACACCAAACGGAATATGTGTATACTATGTGTTTTCGCCAATAAAATCTGCTTGACGATATTTGCACAGGCGAAATGGAAAAGTACCAGCAATTTATAATAAATTACCTTTAATAAATCATTGATTAACCCTTCTTTCACATACGTAATAACTAAGATGAAAGCTAATAATTAAGAAGAGTTATTTTATTCACTGTAGCTTTACTAATTAATAATATAATTCTTTTGGATACATGTTTTGAATTTCTGTGCTATTTTTCCTAAGTTCGTTGCATTTCTAAATGTGAATGTTTGAAATATTATTTATGAATTAGGAATTGTATTCTTTTGGTTTAATTTCATTGCTTTCTAAAAGTTCTTATTTAAGTCTCAATTAACGCTAAATGATTTGTGCGCCTCTTTCGTTAAATATAAGGTATTTAATACCATCATAACAAAACTCTGGAAGTCACGAAATTATGTGAATTGTATGAAAAAATACGCATTTAGACGAAAAAAAAAAATTTTTTTTTATCACAATTTAGACGTTTTTACTTTCTTTGCAACTGTTGCCACTCAATTCACAGTTATAATCAAAACAGGAAAAATAGGCGCGACAAATGCACTCAGTAAAATCTGTTTCTGTTCTGGAAATAACTAAACATGTTCTTGGAAATTTAAAGAAATATGAAAAAATTGTTTGAATGAATGCATGTTAAATGCAAATAAAAAATATCCAGAATTGCATTTAGCAATGAGCCCTAACAAGTATTTGTAAGTTTATATTTTTTTAAAAATTATGTTAAAGACGGAATAATTTTTAAAGTTGATGAAAGTATAAATCGCGTGTAATATACAAAGTAATTTGAAGAAAATATTCTAAGAGATCTGTATTTCACTGAACGGGTTCTGATAAAATCTCAGGTATTGCATAAAAAAAAGAGGCTAAGGCGATGTAATGAAGTTAAAAGTATACTTAAAAAATATAGAAGTTTAGATATCTTTTGAATAATTTACTTTGAGTGGAATTCTTCAAAAGTGAAGCAAAATAGAAATATTTTAATAATATTTGCTTCAGTTGTTATTTTTGAATTTTTAGTAAACTTCTCTGGATGGATTTTAAAATTTTATGACCTTAAATGTTATGTAATATTTCAAAAGTTATTCCTAAACACAATGAATTTAGACCATAATAATTATTTCGCTCTATTTTTTATTTATACTATGTTAATATAAATAAGTCATTTCCCCCTCATTATTAAAAGCAAGAAATTACTTTTAAATTTTTATTTGAAATTTTCACAACTTGTTTCTAACTTAACTTATTTTGAAAGTAGATTGTTTTACACTAAGCAAAATTTTGTAAACGTTTCATTAATTCTTCTGTGTAACATGATTAAAGATGGATATACGTTTTCAAAAAATGTACATTACAATTATTTTTTTTTAATTTCTTATGATTTCCTATAAAGCATTTTTCAAAAGAGATAACTGTAAGATATAGACATTTGATGATACCATTAAAAAGAATAAATGAACGAAGAAGAACTTTTTAGATCCTAAATAATAGAAATGTTGCTCCAGAAGTTTATGCTATTTTTATAATCAAGTTCGAAGAAAATGATTTTAGAACATCTTTTTATCTTAATTTGAAAAGTTTTCTTTATTAAAATGCATGTATTATACATTTTAAAACACTTAAGTGTCTGCTTTGAATAGAAAGTAAAGAAATGCTAGATATGGTTTCTCAAAATTAGAAAAAAAAATTATATTGATGCTTGAATCATGAATTCTCCTCAGTTCATGATTTTTTTAAAAAAATTATCCAAATCTAACGCCGTATTATTTATTTTAATATATTTAGCTAGCCCTCATAGAACGACCATTTGCTGATTCCATAAATTCGTGAAAGAAAGATACTCTTTACCTTACTTAATATACTAGAATTACAGTTAGGTCCGCTGAAAGAATTATAGATATTTTTCTTAAAATCTGCTTTTTTTAAGGTGTAAAACTTTAAAATTGCATTTATTATGTTACATGATGATATTAAGTTTGGACTCAATTGCATATCTTTCTATAAAACAATGTGAATATAAATTAGAATTTAATAATTAAATTAACAGTTTCAAAGACAAATTAGGTATCGTAGTGAACCCTCACGTGAAAAAAAATTCAAACTTTAATCACAAGCATCATCCTCATCAAGTTATTTTACTGTCTTTGTATTTGCAAACGAATGTCTTGATTTCAACTTCATACGTCTTGGGAAAATCAAAAAAAATTGCTAATGGCTTATCAGAAATCCGTGTCCACATTTTCAATCGACAGTATCAAAACGCGATTGAACATATGTGTGTCATCACTTCGACTTTTTTATCGGACAAAGCAGAGGGCAAAAGTAAACATTCAACATTTTCCACAGATGCGCCTGTAAGTGCCTCGTATCATCTCACCAACTGAGATTTCCACAATCAGTGGAGGTTAAAGGTGTCACTTCCTCGGAAAGTTCCTCCCGAAACAGAGCAACAGCAAAGAAGCCATTTGAATGAGCACACGCGGGCTTCCTTCCGAAAGGTCGAGAAATGGTTTTTTCGCGAACGGAAACAGGGATGCGGGATAGGATAAACGCGCTTGGATAAAGATGCGGGCATGGTTTGCCCGCTCAACTGAGGTGAGGGAACAGATGCTCTTCTTGTCATCGCTCTTTAATGTTTGTTGAAGAGGCCTTAAGGGTTACGCAGTTATCTGTGGCAGAGTATTGGCTGATGTGGACAGAGAAATTAATTTATTTCGCAGGTGTCCTCGGTGAGGCACATAATTTTTGAGGGCAGAAAGGTAAAGGGAAGAGCAATTACAAAATTGGTAAAATGCATTTGTCATAGATGTCAACGATTTCCATAAAAATAGTATGTGATCTCAGTTAATACAGTACCATTTTTCTGATTTTTATCGAGTTCTGTATCTTAGAGGGGGGTTGAAATTATCACAAATATATCAAACCTAAATTGCCTTTCAGATTCTTAACGCTTCTGTCTCATGATTGTTTTTATTGTCTGTGTTACCACAATTATATAAGGGAAGTAACTAAAGTAAGTGAATGAATAAAGTAAATAATGAAGGGCTTTTAATGGTCCATATGGCGATGCCGCACCAAAGTGTAACCTAGACATTAGAAAAGGTGTGTGAGGGGGAGAATAAAAATTGACTGACAAAAAAGAAGGGTTGAAAATTGAGAAGTAACGCTAGGATATCCCGGGGGAGGGGAGCATCTCCCGTGTTTACAAAGACAGTAAATCTCATAGGGAAGATAAGGTATCTAGCATGCCTCAGGGTCACGGTTCCCTTACCTACTTAAAGAAGGTTAGGCCCATGAAAAATTAATAAAACAACTGATAGTAAATTAAAAGCTTTTTTTAAAATTCATTTAGGAAATAAGTACAGAGACCCAAAATATGTATGTAAAATGTTACCTACAAATCTCTTTTGTTTAAAAGGTAAGTTGTAGCTAATCGTTTTTAAAGTGTTTTATATATTACACTAAAAACATAGAGTAATTAATCTCTTTTTCTTTCTCTCTCTATGCACACACACACATATATATATATGCAGAGAGAGAGAGAGAAATTTAACAAAATAGCTCTTCCTCACTGTTTTGAAAACTTATACATGATATCACTCTTAATCAAATTTGCAGAAATTTTAGGAAAATAATTTTTTTTTTGGGAATAACGAGTTTTTAAAAAAAAATCAGAAATAATTCTGATTTTATTCAAGTTTATTAAATAATTTTTCTAAAGAAATATGTATAATGAAAATTGCTGTTTCTACTCGTCAAAAGAACAAATTTTTAAATAATAACATCCACATTTTATTCAAATGACTACACAATATGACATTTGTCGTAATTTATTGGGTAGACATGTAACAATAATCTTACAACTCGATGCTTTGAGCAATGTTTTCAGGTATTTTGAGATTCTTTGAAATTGAAATTTAAAATCTTTTAGAATTTTAGTATAAATTCACGAGTAAATGTTCATTAAAAGAGAGAAAAAAGAGATATAGGAAAAATGTTAACTAAATTGAAAAGTTTGAAAACCGAATCTGGGGAGGAAATTTGAATTGTTAAACTGATTTAAGATAACTGTTAATTCAAAAAAAAAAAAAGTATCTTATTTTAATATATTTTGATTTGTACGAACTCTTCAATTTAACTATTTAAAAATGAAAATAAAACATATTTTGAAAGAAAATGATTTAAAATGAAACCTTGAAATACTGTAACATTTTTCATATTAAAATAATATATGTATTTTATAGTCATTTGTACTTTTCGGTGAAATTATTACTTCAGAATTAACACATTAAAAAAATATTGCATTGTTATTCAAAACGAATAGATCCTCACTTTTAATCTTATGCCATACTTTCCTCTATTTCATTAACGTATCAAATGTTGATAACAAAAGCTGTCTCTTTCCCAAACTGATAACGATAGATAAAGAAAAGGTTGTTTTTTTCATTTGTATGAAATTAATGTTACATTTCGTCCAGAGAATATTTCACTTGCTATCATTCTTTTCCAGATTCTTTTTCTTGAATAATAATAATAAAAAAATTAATGTTTGTTCAAAATTTTTGAATTTAAAAAATATTGCAAAATTTTAAATCAAATTCGTTCTGTTGCTGTCTGAACACTATCGAAAGCAAAAGCTGTCATCTTTCACAAAAATATATCTCCATGGAATGGAAGAAAAGACATCTGCTATCCCCCCTCTCCTCCCTCCATTTATAACAGCATCTGTTGGCGTTAACTAGCAAAAAGTGCATGGTTTGCTAGGATATCAACACGATACGGGCTTCCCCAGAGCGATCAGGTGGCCTTCCTCTCGAATGAGATGACGTCAGGAGGGATCGCACGCGCCGTCTGTCACCATCCGGCACGTGCCAGCTGGCCAATGAGAGGGCAGCCGGTATCGCACAAGGGGGGCCGGCACGTGTCCCGCACAATGGTTACGTTCCTTTTGAACCATCCCCTCCCCTACCGTTAACCATATTCTCTTCCTAACTCAACAAAGGGTACGCTTTTCCGTTCTGTGGCAGCAGATGTTATTTTTTTTTTCTTTTCCATCTATAATGTCACTTTTTTTTGCTGTGTCAAGCACATACGTAGAGGATAAGATCAGATTTTTAATAGTATCACAGAACCACGTAACGAGTGGAGCTGTTAGTATCAATCGCATTCGCTTTCTAGGATGGCGTGTTGCGAGACTCTAGCACATGGTGGCTCGTTATACGGATAGGATAACGGTTTGTTTACATTGGTAATTTTGTAAGTAATACTATGGAAGTACTTTATAGAGTATTGATTCGCTTTGGTTTACGAAATGTAAGAATGAAATGAGGAGGCTACAAATTTGAGTTTTTCTACAACTATTTATGAAAGAGGAAAGTTATGATTATCACTTGCCAGGTACTATTCCCACCGGATTACGAATCAAGTCCTTATTTGAGTAAGTAATTTGTGTTTTATATTAATTTTTATTTGAGTGCATTATTTGAATAAATTGGGATTGAATTAGCTCAAAATTGAATGATATAATTTAACATTATTAGTATACAAATTATTTTAGCATTTCAATAGAATCTATAAAAAAAATACAGGATCAGATGTTCTTTAAATGTAAAATATTTTTTGAAAGTAGTCAAGTTTTCTTTCTTTAATTATGAAAAACTAAACTACAATATCAGTTTAAGGCTCCGTCTAGCCGCCATTTTGATTTTCTGGACGTAATGTAATCCTATAGATTTTGACTTTAATTCTACATCTTTATTATCTGATCTATTTGAGATGCAATAAAGTGCATCTGAAAAACAAAAAATAAATGTTTCTGTTGAATTACTTTTCCTCAATTTTTTAAAATATAAAAAAAAAAAAAAAAATTAAGATGAAAACTCACAAATAACTCATTAAAATAATAAAAAATTTTTAAAAATCTTAGAAAAAGTAATTCCACAGAAGCATTCATTATTTTGTTCTTTCATATGCACTTTTGCATTCAAATAGATCAAATAATAAAGATGTGAAATTAGAAAATATAAAGGTTAACAAACGTCGAAATCAAAATGGCGGGTAACGAATATAAGTAATTTTTTATTATTAGCTTAGCTTATTTAACTAATCATTGGTATTAAAATTTCTTTATTAATTGCTGAGTGTCTTGAAATAACTACAAATGTATTACAGGTGTTTATTATCGTTGAATATAATAACTTTTCTCCAGTAGTTTTTTGCTAAATAGATAACCTTGTTTTTGTTCTTCGTATATGCAGTGTCTCAAACTTTAGTAATCTCACTCTAAGGTGGGCTTTCTGAGGGATACTTGAGAATTCAGAAAGAATGAACTACAATATATTAAAATACGAGCGCGGGAGGTTACGTGTCCGTGCCTTGATATTGTATTATTCTGATTGGCAATCTCCATACACCAGCCAAGATGATTGGAAAAATAGTTAGAAACCACTGATAAATGACGATTTAAATAGTAAAATTTATATACAGTTTTAATTAATTCTCTGATTTAATTATTATCTTAGTAAAAATTATCTGCTCAATTTTATCATCAATTTATATCTTTACAAGCATTTAATTTAATTGCAAGAGTGGAATTATTTTTAGGGGGATGATTCGAGGTCATTATCTTGTATTTTATTTCTGTTAGTGTTTCATTCTAAAATTAAATAAAAACCCTTAATTTATATTATAATGCCACTCATCCACTGGTTTATGGTCTATTCAAAAGTACAATTTATTCCAACGTGCAGTAAGGCGAATTGATTGATTGCTTATTAACATGCACTAAGAAGCAACACGATGGCTATTAGCGACAGACCTCGAAATTTTGAACCTCATCAAATGAGAAGGACGACTTCTAGCAACTTCCAAATTTCCACTCAAAGTCAGCGGGTAGCAATACATGTAA
>BMAW01030970.1:98386-123437 GCA_019974015.1 Nephila pilipes | reverse complement strand
AATGAGCTTTAACTTTAAAATTGTTTCTGAACAAAAATGTAGATTAAAATGTGACGATAGTTGTGTCAATGTACTGAGATATTCCCATGGTAATGGAATATGATTGAACAATTCATGGTGAAATGTTTCTTTGGTACTTTAATGTACAATAAAAGTCTAAATTTTTCTTCTGATGAATGAGCTCCAATGCCACGGATTGGATATGTTGAAGGTCACTTGAGGCCAAGGTTGACGCCTGATGTAATGAAAAATGTGAGTCTTTTAGCAGAAATGGTACCAATGATTTTTTTTTTTTTTTTTCCTTATTCAGGTTTTAGTAATTTTTGTTTGGAGATAAACAATTTAATAATCTGTTTGTAAATTTCTTTTTGCCTTTCAATGTATCGGAAAAGTATTTGAACTACTTTACATTACTACTTTTATTTCGGTGCTCATTTGAAATAACATGAATTAATATTAACTTTCTGAAGTTTAACTAAATTGCTGCTCGTTTTTATTTGTGGAAAGAATTACTAATTACCTTATGATTAAAGATTAAAATTCTCATTAAGATGAATAAAAATTAAAAATAAGTGTTTCTTTTACAACGATTAAATAATGTTTGAAAATTAGAAAAGCTAATAAAATAGATAAAATCAAAAATAATTAAATATTTCAAAATTTAAGTTTTACAAAATAAAAGCAACCATATCTAGTCATTGAATTTGCTACTTTATTCTATATTAACATACTGAAATATTAATTATTTAACACTTTGTATAAAGTTATTAATTTATAGTTGATATGTTAAAAGATTTTATTTTGCTAGAAATCAATCAACTAACTTAATTGTACGATAAATATTTTTTGCATCAGGTTTTCTTTATTCATTGTAAAATTATTCGTTTTAGATACTTATATGTGGCTTAGCTTTTAAGCGAAGTAAATAAGTGCTTAAATCTATTAGGTACAATTTCAACAATGACTTCTACTGGCATGTAAATGGCTTTGCCATGGCATACAGCGCGTTATCGTAATGCAATGGCGTATAAAAAGAGCTGTTCTTTGATCGTTAAAAATTTACTTAGAAAACGTAGCAGTTTGTTTATATTTGCCAGTCATACTACTAAGCAAATATCGTGAGACGCCATATACTTCCACCATTACCATAATAATATTCAAAACGAAAGTGTTCCATAAGCATATTGTTGGCTGCAATATATCAGATCGATTTCATCTATACAAAAAAATTTCGGACTAATATGAGGTTTCAAGAATGAAAACTCACTTTTAGAATAATAACTAAATTGTGTGATTATATATATATTAACAGTTTGTGACAAATCCATTATGTTGAAACAGTCAGAGTAGTTGATTTTTGCACGATACATTAAACTTAAAATACTAGGTAGAACAATACATTTAATCTACTTTTTGTACAAAGAAATATATTATCTTTTTTTTTTCCTTCTAAAACGTCTGACTAGATACCATTCAAACATTAGATCATTTCACTAAACTAATATTTTTAAGGGAGAGCGAAGATTAATTGTATATATATATATATCTCCATATGTTGCAACATTTTTTAATTATTCATTCATTTTAAAAAAGGATAAATACATATTTAATGGAGTTTTTAAAGCTATATATTGTGATAAGAACAGTATTGTTTTACATGCAAAATAATTTAAGAATCTCAAACAAATTATTAATCAAAAATTTCATACATTTCACCATCTCTATACAGTCCAGGCATATGTATAATCTCATTCTCATGTATCTAAAACACAAGAAACAGTCTTGTCAGAGATGTGTGCTCCAATGTAGAAAAATTTTTATATATACAAAAGCATAGTGCTGGTGAGCCTTTGGTATCTTTGACTAGATGTACTCATCCATATTTTAGAAATATAATATATATCATACACTTACAAATATAGAAATACATTTATAAACTTCACTTCAAGGCATATACAAGCATTTTATAAAAAAATTATTGCATAAAGAAGTATTTATTTGTAAGAGCACTAGTTTACGCTTATAAAGAATTATTCCTATTGGAATAGAGATATTTTACAATATACCCAATGTCTTTCAGCCTATAATCTATATTGAAGTACTTATCTAATAAAGACAAAATCGGTGTTTTTAACTGTACGACTATTAAAAAAATCTAATAACATTTACCATGGCTAAAATCGGGTGCTGTAGTGCATACAAAGAAGGCGGATCTATATGTGCATATGGGCATAATAGTGCGGTATAATTATGAAGCGAAAATTAGTACATTTGTTTCTTTGGTTATTTTTTTTTTTGTTAAAAAATGATTATCATACTTAATTTTACGAAAATTTTATGATTATACTAGCTTTAAAAAAAGTTTAAAATTAGATGCAGAATGCATATTATAAAGCAGACAAAGGTAAGAAGCTCTGAATTAAAATATATGCTAAATGGGAGAAAAAATATAAAATGCCTAACTACCTGAAAAATCTATCTAAGTGCCTACATTACATTTGGAAAAAATAATGTTGATCTATGGTAAATATATTAACATATATCGATGGTATATATCACACTGAGTGGTTATTAGACATAGTTATTTCCAAGTATTAACCATTTTGAAGGAGACCTCTCATCAGCTATTCTTTCAACTAGATAGCAATAGTGATGAGGTAGCTGAATCATGTGGAAAGCTGAATGCGAAGTGATTATTTTTCAATGTGCTCTGATGGCATTTACAAAACATTTGCGAAACGCTGTACAAAATCAACATTTCTTTTTTTACATAAACTAGATATAAATCTACTTTTATTTCTCAACCATCACTTTCAGTCGATAGCTGCTATAAACTCTTTCCCTTCATCGTATTTATGAAACTAATTATTTACATTTCATGAAGTGACTAGTTCTATGACTATATATATTTACAAATCTCAACAGTAGAACAGTCAAGAAAACATTAAAAGTTCAATTTTACACAAATTTCCCCTTTTTCTTTTGCTTCACATAAAACTGCAATTCTCTTCCATGTATGAATAATTTTCAGCGTGTTTACCTGATGCGGCCGCAACTGCTGGATCTCATGTAATAATGTGTCTGGCTCTTTTCGGGGTCTTTCGACTGAATCTTCATTGTCCAGTCCGTCCGCGAGATACTGCTCCAAAGCTGCAGACAACTCACTCCATCACTGCTCGTCAAGTAGAGTCAGATGACACTCCTGCACCTGTCCTGAAGATTACCGAATTCTCTTTTCGTGAATACCTAGAGACATTTCTGTCTTTGCCGCTGTGGAACCACCATCGGATAGAGCTCATCCTGTACGAGGGTGAGGTCGAATGCTGCCGGATTGCATCCTCTTTATAGTAGCTAGAGTGCCTTTGAGGCCGTCGAAATATTCGATCAGAGTTGCTTCGTTTTCGCGAAAGGGTTTGCATATTGTCTCCATTTGCCGCCATAATACCTTGTGATGAGAGTCCCAGCCGTGTTCGTCTTACAAGCATATTGACGAAAGCGTTGCGTGTAGTCGATTTTTTAGTGCTATTACCTAAAAAAGAAAAAACAAAATTGTTGGACATTTTCTTTTATAATTTCAGAACCTGAAAAAAAAAGAGAAAATGCCGAAGAAGAAAAGACAATCTTTAATGAAAATATTCAAACATTGTATCTTATATGTATCTTTGTGTTTTGATTTAAAAGTAATAAAATCTTGACTTCTATAGAACTTCAACTCCATAACTTTTTATTCCTAAAATTTTAGTAAAATCAGAGTATGTTTTGCGCGTACTTTGGTGAATGAATTGAGTTTTTTGTAAAAAAAAATAAAGAATATTATAACATTTGAAAATTCATATTTATTTTAAACTTTGTAAGATCTATAATTAAATTTAGTTACATTAGTTTTTGTGTAGAATGTAGAATACAAATCGAATTCTCTGACTCAATTCTTGTTTTTTTTTTTTTTCTTTCAATATGGATTTTACTTTAAATCTTTGATCTGAATATTTTTCATGTCATTTTTTCATTTTGTTTAGATATATGCGTATCTCTTACTTCACCAACAACTTTAATAATTTGGTTTTAGCTAAAAAAACCTACAAACACTACGTAAGAAAAGTAGTAAAAAGATAATTTTAAATTTTGCCCTAGATACACATATCTAAATTACATATACGACCAAGAATAATGAGGTGAAAATATCTTTTTCTAAGCCAGGAAGCTAGGAAATGCATGCTCAAGCAGTATATTCTGACTTACTAAATCATCATGCTGGTCCCAAATATTGCTGCTAACATTGATTTCCCAGTAGTATCGTCCTCTGTTGAGAATCCTTGTGCCCCGAACTAGCTGTACCATTGCTCAATTTAGGATGAAAATGATGGCGCGTATGGCTTTACGGCGGCAGCTGCGGCGCGCGCGCGCGCGCGCGCTTTGCGCGCAACGCGGTACGGCGCCGCGCTGCCGCGTTTTCGCGGCAGCAAATGCTTACGAAGTTTAGCGAAAAGGCTTTCGGCTTAAAAAAAACGAACGATTAAAATAAGAATAAAAATATTTTTAAGAATCGGATGAAAAAGTATTCCATTATGAAAACATAGATTATTTTTTTCTCTTTCAGATGCACTTCATTGCATTCAAATAGAACAAATAATAAAAGATGAGAATTAAGTCAAATTCATAGGATTAACATTACACTCTGAAATCAAGAGTGCGGCTAGTTTGGAGCCTTAAGTTTGTTGTTTTTTTATTAGCTGTTTTAACTAATCCATTTGTTATTAAAATTTTGTTATTAATTGCTGAAAGTGTCGAATAACTTCACAAATGTATTACAGGTGTTTATTACTCCAGTGAATATAACGTAACTTTTCTGATAGTTTTTTCAGTTGCTAAATAGATAACCTTGTTTTGTTCTTCGTATATAGCAGTGGCTCTCAAACTTTAGTAATCATACCTCTGAAGGTAGGCTTGAGGGATACTTGAGAATTCAGAAAAGAAATGAACTACAATATATTCAAAAAATACGAGCGCGGGAACATGTGTCCGTGCCTTGTTTTAATCTGTATTATTCTGACAAGTACCTCCATTACACCAGCCAAGATGATTAAGATAAAATAGTTAGAGAACCACTGATAAATGACATTTAAATATGTAAAATTTATATACAGTTTTACTAATTACTCTGATTTAATTATTTTATCTACTAGTAAAAAATTATTATCTACTAATTTTATCATCAATTTAAGCATTTAATTAGCAAGAGGGACTACTTTTAGGGATGATTCGAGGTCACACATTTATCTTGTATTTTATTTCGTTAGTGTTTCATTCTAAAATTGAAATAAATAACCTACTTATATTTATAATGCTACTCATCCACTGGTTTATAAGGTCTAGTTCAAAAAAAAGACACAATTTATTCCAACGCGGTAAGGCGAAAAGATTGATTGATTGCTTATTAACATGCACTAAGAAGCAACACGATGGCTATTAGCGAGACTCTCGAAATTTTGAACTCAATCAAATGACGAGGACGACATCTGAATTGGGCAACTTCACCAAATTTCCACTCAAAGTCAATTTTGGTGAACGAATTACCGTATTTAGCCGCTTACCAGCGCTGGCGGATGGTACTGCTCAAACGGCCCAAAATTTGCGCGCGCGCAGGCGGAAAGCAGGAAGTTCGCTGCGGCGTACTGCGTACGGCCAAATTTCACGCTTTTGTACTTAAGGCAGCGTTTAGCAAGCGGCTTGGCAGCCATAATGCAGCATTTCAGCGAAGAATTTACGGCATACTGTAGTTGTACCGCCGTATGGAAGAACCGCTACTTTGCCAGCCAGCCGATGGCTACAAAAAAGGGTTGTACAAAGGAAAAGGAGAAAGCGGCATAGCTGCTAGCCAGCGGAGCAAAGCAGTGCTTTGGCCTGCAATTTTGCAGTCATACTATTGGTAGCCTACGGCAATTTTATGATAGTTATTTTTCCAATTAGCAGTTTTAAAATCAAAAAAAAGTTTTATTTAATCCTCGTTTATTTGTTAGATTATAAAATTTTTACGATGTTTGTATTTTGATAAAATTATCTATAAGAATTTTAAAGAAATACTGTTTTACTTTTTAGCTGGATTAAACCATACTCCCATTCCTCTAAGGAGAAGCAAAAGTTCATATTCGTTATTCAAATATATATATATATATATATATATATATATATATATATATATATATATATATATATATATATATATACTGCTAACAGAGCAAAAATTTCATCCATCCCAGTCAATACATTTGATGATATTGTTTTGTGTTAATTGGAATTTATATCAGTAAACATATCTATAAAAAATTAGATGTAGTTGTACAAAACAGACATAGAATATTTTAGAGAAATATTGCTTAGATACGCAAAATTTTTCTATCTAAATTATCAAAAAAGTGATAATATACTATCCTAATTTATTTATTTAATACTTCCAAACTTCAAATGAAGATAAATTTTTTTCTTGTTACAAAAAATGTTATAAAAAAGATCCATCTGCTCTCCCCCCCCCCACTCGTATTTATGTTATTGTAAAGAAGTAATATGAGAGAATGACAATTTTATATGACAAGCAATAACAATTGTGATGTACTTAATTTAAAAGCAAAAAACCTCGCGAACATAATTTTTTACCTTGCATACAGTTCTTAAAAATGTTACATACAAATTTTCTAAATTTATATAAAAAGGCATATATATATATATATATATATTATATATATATATATATATATAAATATATATATATAGAGAGTATATATATATATATATATATATATATAAATGGAACACTTAAAGAAACAACTACCTACTGCTTAAGAAAATTTTCTTATCAGTCTATTTAAAATATTAAATACATCATCTATATGAATTTTATCTAACAAAAATGATCTACTGTGCTTATAGTTGGTAAAAATGTTATTAAGAATTAAAATAAAATAAAATTATAATAGAGGAAAAATATTGTAGAAAAATACCGTGTTTTCCCCCAGCAAAAGATTTAAGTTTAAAAAAAAAGTACTTTTATTCCTGTAAATATCTTACCGAATATGATGAGGAAAGTGAAATGTAAACATAAAATCTGAAATTGAATGTAAGAAAACTCAATGTTTTCTGCAAGACTAAAATAAATGCATTTATTTTAGCTATGTCCCAAGATGGTCCCCAACTGACTAATTTTTGCACTGACAACTGGACTTGGAATAAAAGGGATAAATCTCACGAAGTGCGCCTGTACGGTGAAAATTTAAAGACCGCTCATTTTCATCCTAATTGGAGCAATGGTACAGCTGGAGTTCGGGGCACAAGGATTCTCAACAGAGGACGATACTACTGGGAAATCAATGTTAGTCAGCGAATATTTGGGACCAGCATGATGTTTGGTAAGTTCAGGAATAATACTGCTTGAGCATGCATTTCACTCAGCTTCCTGTGACTTAGAAAAAGTATTTTCACCTCTGTTATTCCTTTGGTCATTATATGTAATTTAGATATGCGTGTACTCAGGGCAAAATTTAAAATTATCTTTTACTACTTTTTTCTTACGTAGTGTTTGTAGCTTTTTTAAGCTATAAAAACCAAATTATTAAAAGTTGTTGGTGAAGTAAGAGATACGCAATATATCGTAAACAAAATGAAAAAATGACATGAAAAAATATTCAGATCAAAGATTTAAAGTAAAATCCATATTGAAAGAAAAAAAAAACAAGAATTGAGTCATGAAGAATTCGATTTGTATTTCTTACATTCCGTACACAAAAACTAATGTAACAAATTTAATTATAGATCTTACAAAGTTTTAAAAATAAATATGAATTTTTCAAATGTTATAATAATTCCTTTTATTTTTTTTAACAAAAACTCAATTCATTCACCAAAGTACGCGCAAAACATACTCTGATTTTACTAAAATTTTAGGAATAAAAAAGTTGCGAGTTGAAGTTCATAAGAAGCAAGATTTTATTACTTTTAAATGCAAACACAAAGATACACATAAGATACAATGTTTAAGTGACTATTTCATTAAAAGATTGTCTTTTCTTCTTCGGCATTTTTCTTTTTTTTCAGGTTCTGAGAATTATAAAAGAAAAATGGTCCAACAATTTTGTTTTTTTCTTTTAGGTATTAGCACTAAAAAATCTCGACTACACGTCAACGCTTTCGTCAATATGCTTGGTGAAGACGAACACGGCTGGGGACTCTCTCACAAAGGCTTATTATGGCACAACGGCAAATGGAGACAATATGCAAAACCCTTTCGCGAAAACGAAGCAACTACGATCGGAATACTCTTCGACGGCCTCAAAGGCACTCTAGCTTACTATAAAGACGGATGCAATCTCGGGGTGGCATTCACAGACCTCCACCTCGTACAGGATGAGCTCTATCCAGTGGTGTGTTCCACAGCGGCAAAGACAGAAATGTCTCTAGGTATCACGAAAAGAGAATTCGGTAATCTTCAGGACAGGTGCAGGAGTGTCATCTTGACTCTACTTGGACGAGTCAGTGATGTGAGTGAGTTGTCTTTGCCGAAAGCTTTGAAGCAGTATCTCGCGGACGGGACGGACAATGAAGATTCAGTCGAAAGACCCCGAAAAGGGGCGACCAGACACAATTATTACATGAGATCCAGCAGTTGCGGGCCGCATCGGGTAAACACGCTGAAAAATTATTCATACATGGAAGAGAATTGCAAGTATTTTATGTGAAGCAAAAGAAAAAGGGGGGAAATTCTATTGTGTAAAATTCGAACTTTTTAATGTTTTCTTACTGTTCTACTGTTGAGATTTGTAAATATATTAGTCATAGAACTAGTCACTTCATGAAATGTAAATAATTAGTTTCATAAATACGATGAAGGGGCAAAGAGTTTATAAGCAGCTATCGACAAAATAGTGGTTGAGAAATAAAAAGTAGATTTATATCTAGTTTTATTGTAAAAAAGAAATGTTGATTTTGTACAGCGTTTCGCAAATGTTTTGTAAATGCCATCAGAGCACATTGAAAAAAATCTCTTGCATTCAGCTTTCCACATGATCTCAGCTACCTCATCACTATTGCTATCTAGTTTGAAAGAATACTGATGAGAGGTCTCGCTTCAAAATGGTTATAACTTGCGAAATAACTAATGTCTAATAACCACTCAGTGTGATATACCATCGATATATATGTTAATATATTACCATAGATCAACATTATTTTTCCAAATGTAATGTATAGGCACTTAGATAGATTTCATGTACTTAGGCATTTTATATTTTTTTTCTCCCTCATTTAGCATATATTTTTAATTTCAGAGCTTTCTTACGCTTTGTCTGCGTTTACTAATAGCCGATGTCTGCATCTGAATTTTAAATTTTTCTAAAGCAGTAAATCATAAAATTTTCGCAAGAAGTTAGTTAAAGTAATCATTTTTAAAAAAAAAAAAAAAAAAAAAAAGAATAGATAAAATTGCTTAACATGCTAGCATTTAAAACAGCTAAATAATTTTAATTACAGCGCGTGCTGAAATAAAAGTTTTATTCCTATAATATAAATTTACATTTATCTTTTTAAAAAGCCATGCAAAGGTCGAATGTACACAAATTTGTGTTTTGTTTCAAACATTTAACAAAAAGTAAAGGATTTACTACATAAGTTAACCCTTTGAGGTTCTTAATATTGCTATTCATTGGAGCATTTTCAGTTAAATAATGGTAAATTTTGTACACAGCTCTTTTTATTGAGATTAATCCCAAGATTTAATTATGTATTCACCATTCAAGTAACTCTTTTTAATGAAAATTAATAGCATATACTAAGGCATTATATGTTTTTTTTTTTTAATATAAAGTTAAAAAAAATAACCAGTCTCCCTGAAGATAAATATATATTTTTTAGATTACTCATATAATTCTAATACAGCAATAACGATTTTCTTTTCAAAAATAAATTTTAAGTAATTAAATGTTATTAGATTTTTTTAATGTCGTCGAGTTAAAAAAAACACCGATTTTGTCTTTATTAGATAAGTACTTTCAATATGATTATAAGGCTGAAAGACATTGGGTATATTGTAAAATATCTCTATTCCAATAGGAATAATTCTTTATAAGCGTAAACTAGTGCTCTTACAAATAAAATACTTCTTTATGCAATAATTTTTCTTATAAAATGTTGTATATGTCTATGCAAGTGAAAGTTTATAAATGTATTTTCTATATTTGTGAATGTAATGATATATATATATATTTTCTAAAAATATGGATGAGTACATCTAGTCAAAAGATACCAAAGGCTCACCAGCCTCGTACTCTTTGTACATATAAAAATTTTCTACAATTCTGTGAGCACACATCTACTTAATTGTGACTGTTTCTTGTGTTTTAGATACATGAGTGAATGAGATTATTACATATGCCTGGACTGTATAGAGGAGTGGTGAAAATGTATGCAATTTTTTGATTAATAATTTGTTTGAGATTCTTAAATTATTTTGCAGTAAAACAATACTGTTCTTATCACATATATATAGCTTTAAAAACTCCATTAAATATGTGTTAGTCCTTTTTTTTTAAAATGAAAGTAATGAATAATTAAAAAAAATGTTGCAACACTATGTGAAGGATATATATATATATACAATTAATCTTCGCCACTCCCCTTAAAATCACTAGTTTAAGTGAAAATGTATCTAATGTTTGAATGGTATTCTAGTCAGACGTTTTTAGAAGAAAAAAAAAAAAAAAAAGTAATATATTTCATTTGTACAAAAATGCTTGTTAAATGTATTGTTCAGCACTAGTATTTTATAGTTTAATGTATCGTGCAAAAATCAACTACTCTGACTGTTTCAACATAATGGATTTGTCACAAACTGATTAATATATATATAATCACACAATATTTAGTTATTATTCTAAAAGTGAGTTTTCATTCTTGAAACTCATATTAGTCCGAAATTTTTTTATTGTTATGAATGAAATCGATTCGATACTATATTGTACATCAAAAGACAAAATATGTATGTTGAACACATTTTAGATATTTTGAATATTATTATTGTAATGTTTGATTATTTGAAGTGATATATGTTAAGTCTCTGAATATTTGCTAATATTAGTGAGCTATGAGACAAATATAAACAAACTATGCACGTTTTTCTAAGTAAATTTTTTAAATAAATAAGACAATGAATCTTTTTATATTGCTCATTAAATTGCCAGATGTATGTAAAATGCTGTATGTCTAATAAAAATAGTGATAGAAAGATAATTTACGTAGTGTAGGCTTGTTAATTTAGGAATTAGTACATTGTTTCATAATAGATTTAAAATAGTTCATATTTTCATTTCTTACAACTTAAAAATAGTAAGAAATAACATATATTTAAATACATAATAAGTATCTAAACGAATAATTTTACAATAGAATAAAGAAAACTTGATGCAAAAAATATTTTATCTTAATTATCAATTAAAGTTAAGATTGATTTGATTTCACAGCAAAATAAATCTTTTAACATATCAACTATAAATTAATAACTTTATACAAAAGTGTTAAATAATTAATATTTCAGTATGTTAATATAGTTAATTAAATGTAGCAAAATTCAATGACTAGATATGGTTGCATTTTATTTTGTAAAATTTAAATTTTTGAAATATTTAATTATTTTGATTTTATCTACTTTTATTAGCTTTTCTAATTTTCAAACATTATTTAATCGTTGTGAAAGAAACACTGGTATTTTTTAATTTTTATTCATTCAAATGAGAATTTTAATTTTTAATCATAAGGTAATTAGTACTTCTTTCCACAAATAAAAACAGAGCAGCAATTTAAGTTAAACTTCAGAGCAAGCTAATATTAATTTCATGTTATTTCAAATGAGCACCCGAAGAAATAAGAAAATGAGTAAATGTAAAGTAGTTTCAAATGAGCTTTTCCGATACATTGAAAGGCAAAAAGAAATTTACAAACAGATTATTAAATTGTTTATCTCCAAACAAAAAGTTACAAAACCTGAATGAGGAAAAAAAAAAAAAAAAAATCATTGGTACCATTTCTGCAAAAGACTCACATTTTTTCATTACATCAGGCTTGGTCAACCTTGGCCCTCAAGTGACCTTCCTTGTATCAATCCGTGGCCCGCGGAGCTCGGTCATCAGAAGAAAAATTTAGACTTTTATTGTACATTAAAGTACCAAAGAACATTTCACCATGAATTGTTCGAATCATATTCCATTACCATGGGAATATCTCAGTACATTGACAACTATCGTCACAATTTTTAATCTACATTTTTGTTCAGAAACAATTTCAAAGTTAAGCTCATTAAAAAAAAAGAAAAAAAATCGCGGGTCGCTTTATATGAATTGGCGACACACAATTAATATCTAACTGCAAATTTACTGAAGAGCGCGAGGAGGGAATGCGATGTGCGGATTTTGAGAAATAGCAGCTACGAGTTTGTCAGCAGCAGTCGTAACATTGCCAGCGTATTTGACCAGAACCGTAAGGTTCCAGATGGATTGATAAGATGGTGTGTTTTGATCGCTAATAATTAATAACCACCATTGTGTTGTAAATAAATACATGAGAGTTTTTTAAATTAAATTTCGAACAAATGTATTAAATATGTAAAATATAATTTCTCTTTATTTATTTTAGAATGTTCTTGATTTCTCTATTGGGGCCGAAAGGATTAGTCGTTATTACTGGGCGAATAACTTGTTTATAAAGCGCACTTTGTTTTTTTAATGAAAGAGGAGATTTTCTGCCAATAAAGGAAATGCATAAATGGATTTTATTCCAAAATTTATCTGATATTCAATATGCTGCCTGTAGGTTAACTTAGAATCTAACTGAAGTCCCATGCAACGCACCATCGAAACCCAGTTTATCTCACCCTCGAAAAGTTTTAAATTAAGAATTGGGTCGATTTTCCCAAATTTTCTGAAAACGATGACTTGTGTTTTGACAACATTAATTGCAATCCTCCAGTCCAATAAAATCAAAGTTCAAGAGTTTCTAGTTAGTTTTGGAGAGCTTTTTGAGATTGACACCCTGTGCGAGCACAGCGGAGTCATCTGCAAAGAGACAAACGCTGACAGTGGCATGGTGTGGAAAGTCTGACGTGAAAATATTGTACAAAAATGGACTGAAAATACTGCCATGTAGACAGCCAGAAGCATAGTACCTTTATTTAAGAGACTATCTTTAATTTTGACCTAAAATGATTTGTTCAGAACGAAGCTGTGAATAATTCTTATGAGGTAAGCAGGAAATTTTAAATTTATAGCTTTGTAAATCAGACCATCATGCCACATCCTATCGATTGTAGTTTAGTTTTTTTATTAACGTCTCACTAGAAGCAACACGAGGGCTATTGGCGACGGACCTCGTAATTTTGAACCACGGTCAAGTGACGAGGACGACACCTAAGTAGGCAACTTCTCTCCTAACTTCCACACCACGCCAACAGGAGAACTTTGGGGCTCCGACAGATGTAACGTGCATTAGGCCCGGCTATACGGCGGATCTTTAGCGGCCCCACATGCTATCGAATGCTCGCTAAACATCCAGGAAAATACCAATGGTGTAAAATATTTGTGGGTGAAACCTTCATTGATTATGTTTAGTTTATATTAACGTCGCACTAGAAGCAACACGAGAGCTATTGGCGAAGGACCTCGTAATTTTGAACCACGGTCAAATGACGAGGACGACACCTGAGCTGGCACCCCCCTCTCCTAACATCCACACCACGCCAACGGGAGGACTTTGGGCCCCGAACAGATTTAACGTGCATCAGCCCCGGCTACACGGTGGGTCTTTGGCGGCCAAGGATCGAACCCGCCACTGAACGAAAACCGCCAGCCGCTAGTCCACGACCTTGACCACTAGGCTAACGCGGCCCTCATTAATTATGTTGGTGACTCTAGTTAGTTGATGAATACTAGAATGACTCTCACGGAATCCACACTACTCCGGAAGGGTACAATTTATTTCATTACTGTAACTTTTAATTCTCTAAGATAATTTTCTCGAAAATCTTAGCAGTAGCACATAACAAACTAATGGGTCTATAATTTTGAGTAAATTTGTGATCTTGCCGTGGTTTGGGAATCATAATATTTGGTTCTTTCCATTCATTAGGGAAATAATTTAACATAAGGCAATTATTTATAATTTTGTTAAAGTTTGTAATTGCTTTATTAGGAAGATATTTTAGAACAATATTTGGAATCGAATCTGGGCTGGGGGCTTTTTTATTGACTAGTTTTCTAATAATTTGCTTAATTTCGTTTGGGGGGGGGGTGTAGAAAAAGCGTGATTATTATCAAGGAAATCAGAAACAACTCTTTCCACTTCCTCAATTTTAAAAGGATAATTTTACTTGGGAAAAAACTGTACAAGTATCATTTGAAATAAAGTGAAAATAATCAATTTTACGCAGGAGAAACAAACTTTTTTTTAAAACATGCTAATGATACCAGAATAAGCGAAATGCATTACACATATATTCGAAACTTCTGAAAGACCCTTATTTAAATATAAAATTTAATTTAATATTTGAAAATAAATGCATTTAAACTGAATTTCCATTTTTGGATCATTCTACGACAAAGTCTGCAGTGATATTTCTGGAATTACTATAGGTTTTAATATATTTCCCAAATATCATAGGAATATTTTTCTATTATGAAAAATGTAGTTTAGACTGAGCTTACAGAAGTGTAGATGAAGAAATTGTGACACAAAACAAAATAGTGTTTTCCCCCGCATCCAAGTGATGATGTTTGCTCTCTAAACACTCGTATACCACTTGGGAGATTTTGAGGTATAGATATTTCAGAAGCAATTGTACACAATAAGCTTTGGAAGAATTTGTATTGTGTTAAGTTTCAAATTTCATTTGTTACAGTCCGTATCCAGAAATGAGCAACAACCTTGCATTGTGGCAGAATCTTTTCAAAACGGGCCAAGTTTTTCTTATACTCAATATTATTAAAGTTGGGGAAAACAGCTATTAAATAATTTGAATCCCAATAGTTATTAATTCAAGATAGCTAACATATTTCCACTAATATAAATAAGCAAGATAGTACAGAGTACAACGTTATTCAGGATACATAAGCAAATCTCCCGTAAAAAAAATTAATTCCAAAGCTTCAAACCCCCCCCCCCCCAGCTAAACAGAAGGTACCTGAAAATTAAATAATCAGCATAATGATCAAACTACATACAAATTTTAAAATTAAGCAATAAATATTTAAAAATCCATTTTTTTTTTTGCACGATAAAAACAAATATTTCAATCTCAAATAATTTATTTTCAAACCATTCTACTTTATTCATAATATCTTAAAATAAAGATGAACAGCCCAAAAAGTTTCAGCTTGATCCAAATACGTGCCATCCGAGTCAACAACTATTACTACCTCACCAATAAGCAATATCAACACTAAACTAGCTTTAGATACGAGAATCATTCATTAAGTCTTAAGAAAAAGAAAAATTATTTAAGGTAATTTTTTTTTTCCATTTTCGACATAATCTCCTTTTAGCTGTATACACTTTTCCAAATGTTTCTTTAAAGCCATCTAAAAAGTAAGATTTCGGAAGGTCCTCAAAATAAGCATCTCTGGGCGATGACCTCTTCCTTCGACGTGAATCGTAGATTTATATAGATTTTTATCATGAGAAACTAAGTTTCCAGAAAAACCAATTTCAGATGTTATCACCAGAATTTTTTTTTTAATAAATTTAAATTTAATCACAGTTAATTTTTATTTATTGCATAATATTAAAAAGTAAAATGTATGAAATTTAAGAAAATATAAAGCACTAAGAAAAAAATACTTTAGATATACAGTTTAGTACAATAAAGTTTGAAACAGGGTTCAAGGCAAAGTCCAACTTCAAAGTTTTAGCACCAGATTAGTGTTTCTTTGTGAATTTTTTTTCCATTTGCCTCTTTTCCTGAACAGCACACTGTCTCCCATGCTCTCTTTTTATGAGGTTAGGTGGTATCCGGTTTGCAAAAAGACGAGCTGTCAACGTGAAGTTTGAGCGGTAATACCACATGCCTTCAAATGCCGCAATTCAGTGGACAATTAACAACATCTGTTGGTAATTGTCCACTGAATTTACATTTTAATTACACAATTTACATTTTAACATTCTGCCAAAATGTAAATTGCACGTATAATACTGTATATAATTTATTTCAGTGGTTAAACAGGGAAAAAGTGGGATGCACTTCTCAATAAAGGAAGAAAAACACATGCCCATGGAAATCACGGGAGGAGCAGCCAAAGGGTTGATATTTATTGAACATAACATTAAGAGCTGGTAATAAAACAGAGTTTAAGTTCAAAAAATGAACATAATACAATGAATAAACAGGATTAATAAAATCTTATCCTTTTATTTTCTCAATAGAAATAGAGTTATCAATAACATTTTTTTCATAAATATATTATCACAATACTGATTAATTTTAATATATGAAGTGAAAATCAATAAAAAATGGTAAATTAAAAAATGTGTACACCATGATTTAAGTCGGAGAATGATGAATCTTGCAAACTACAACCTTTAAATTTTGACATCCAATATTATGGAATCTAATAAATTTAATGCATTTTATGCAAACTGTATTTCATTGTAAAATCATTATTTAACACATCTTTTAATTATAGCAATAATTTTCAAAATAAAAATATAGGAATACTTTGCAATCAAATGACTTAAGAGATTTTAGACTACCAAGCTATATACAAACACACTAGTTTTCTACCAATGACAGTCTAATAATTTCCATTTAAAACTATTGCAGTTATACAAGTAAAATGAACTATTAACATTTCAATTGAAAATATAATACATGAATATATATTTTAAGAAATTTTGCAAGTCATAATTACATTTAAAAAAACGTAACATTTAACCATGGTCAAATTACAAGAACAGTATTTTGAGTACATACTTCCTTCACCAGATTTCTACACCTCAATATGAGTTAGAAGTCGGTCCCCACTGTACTGTGCAACAAATTTTAGGTAGTCAGGACTCAAATCTACTGCTCAGCTAAAATCACCGGCCATGATATTAGGTCTACCGGAAAGTTCTGTCCGTTTTGGTGCATGTCGATATTTGTTGGTCAATTATCAGCTAATTGTGTACTTCAAAGTCAACTTATTGACATTTTAAGGTTAGTCACTTGTTTTCTCATAAATAATAAAATCTTAATTTCTTTTTTGCAATTTTAGATGAAATGGCCAGCCAAATACCAGAAGAGATACATATTCAACAGTATATGCTTTTTGAGTTTCACAAAGATAACGCAATGGTTGCTACCAAAAATATTTGCGAATTTTATCCTAATGCATTAGACATTCATAAATATCAAAGGTGGTTTTCTAAGTTCAAAATCCTGTAATTTTGGTCTTTCTGAGTTGATCAGGATGCCCAACAACTTTACACAATGACATAATAAGAGCTGTTAGTGGAAGCAAATATGTGTCAGACAATCAAACACTCTAACCCAATCTTGATTGATCATCCAAGAACATTTGCAGCAGATTGGTAAAATCAGCACAGTAGGTGTTTGGGTACCGTATAATCTATCTGAAGAAAACAAAGCTAACCAATCCACCACATGTAACTTATTGCTTCAGCGACACAATACAGAAGAGTTTTTTGATTGCTTGATCACTGGAGATGAAAAATGGGTTCTCCAAGATAATCCAAAAGCAAAAGGCAGTAGCTCTCTCCAAATGTATCTCCAAGAAGTACAGCTAAGACGCTTTTCTGTTTGGTGGAGTGTTAATGGGTGGTTAATTTTGAAGTGATGAAACTTGGACAAACTGTGAATGTAAACCTTTACTGAGAAAAATATGATCAAGTAAATTAATCTTTAATTGAAAATTGTCTAGCAATCATCCACAGAAAAGGTGCCATTCTGTAACACAATAATGCAAAACTGCAGTGTTTCAGACAAGCCCTGAAAAAAATTAATTACTTGGGATGGGAGGTATTGCCTCATCCACCTTACTTGCCCAATATTGCTCCATCGGATTTTCATTTATTACGATCACTGCAACAATTTCTAAGATGTAAAAAATATAAAAATTCAGATGATGGCCAAAATATTATCTTCAATTGGTTTTTGAACAAAATTTCTGATTTTTACTGATTTGGCATTGAAAATTTTGATCCCTAGATGGTAAAGGTTGTTAACAAGGGTGATTACAACATTGATTAAAAATAAAAACTTCGTAAAAATGTATCTGTTTGAATTTAATGTAGAATAACGACATTACTTTCTGGTACACCCAATACTTATGATAAGACAATTGGACTCAAGCTGTTCTTCCAAATTTAAAACAAATAACAAAACATACACAGGAAATGGGTTTATGCATCCGTATTTAATTCTAAAAATTATTTACAATAAAATTACTTTTGATACAATGCTTCAGTCATAAACAATTTTGCCAAATTTTGAGTAGAAAATTGTGAAATTTGTTTACAGTAACTATCAATTTGTCCCGAAACCAATAAAGCATCTAATCGAGAAGGAGGTGGAATGGGTTTAAAAAGTTTATTTATATCATCATCTGGCAATGGTGGTTCTCCCTTGGCTAAGCGAGCATTGTTTTCAGCAGCCTAAAATAAAAAGAAATTATTTTTTAAAAATATTTTTAACTATATAAAATTTCTTTTGTGCATCGTAACATGCAATAAAATGACGTGTGACAAAAATATGACTGGAAAACAAGGATAATTAATTTAGCTCTTATTAATTAATAAAATTTCAAATTTAAACATATCTACAACATTATCTAAACAGTTTCAAGATATGAAAAATACAAAGGCAGAATTCATTGTAGCACTAAAGAAGGACTTATGTACATTTTGAAAAAGTATCCAAAATGAATTTAGGTATAGTATAAAAGAGTTAAAAACAATATTTTTTACAAACAAAAAGACTTCAAGATTATAAATGACACATTAAAAAAATTAATGTTATACAACACTTCAGCACCTTTCAAGATAGAACAATTCAAAATAAATAAAATCAACTGTAAAGAGGTTATTTTTTTAAAATTTGATTTATAAATATCACAAGTGCTATTGAAAACAAACTTCATAACTTTGACCATTGGTCTTGTGGCATAGTTGATGCTGAGTTGGTATTCATTCTCGAAATTTTCATGAGGATTTTCAAAAATCTAAAAGATAACTTCTAGTAGCTTATTAATTTAAATGTATAATGCTTTGGCTATTAAAAGGGTATTATACCAGAAAAGATTTAGTCCCTTAAAAACTCCAAAAAAAAAAAAATTTTCCCCCCCCCCCCATAAACCATCTTCATTGTAAATGATTTAATATACTTATTTAAAATTATTATATTTTCAGTGGGTTGTCAAATTAATGTAGACATTCATAAAAATGAATTGATAAATTAGTAATCAAATTTTGCAAAAAAATATTAACAGTTCTACATAATTCTCTTTTGTTATGTCTAAGATACAATTAGCTAAGAAATAAACAGAAGAAATTTAAAAAAAATAAAAGAATGCAATAAAATGAATATTTAATACTGTGCTACACTAATATTTGGCCATATTTCCTTTAGTTGCAATTAAAGCTTTAATGCCCTTAGGCATGTTTTATACACACTGATTTACACATTCTTTATCTGGAGATAGTGATACCAAACATTTTTTTTTTTATTAATTGTCATTTAGTTATTGTTTCTTAGGCTATTTATTGTTAAGATTTCCAAAAATCTTCAAATTCATAACTGAAATATTTGGCTAGGATAAACCTAGGATAGTATTGCCCAATAAAATATTGTAAAACTTCTTGTTTCATTGCATAGTGCTAAATCATGAATAGAAATAAAATATCCACTATTTGGGAACCCTTCATGAAACTGGTGCATCAGGTATTGTCGCAATACTTCTCTGTATTGAACCTGCCTCACGGTTTTTTGAATGATGTAAACCTTTCCAACTCCTTAGGAACTGAATATAGACTAAACTATCACTTTGATGCAATGCCTTACCCTTTCAACAATGTGACTAGGATGATTGATTGGTTGGTTTTATTAACATCACACTAGAAGCAACTCGAGAGCTATTGGCCATCCTCCAACGTGTCACCAGGACGAAAATTTTCCAGAGCGCCATCGAACTAAGATACTTTTATCTGCCAGAACTTCAGCCATGGACTTATCAGAGAAATGCAACTGAAGTTTACAAAAAAATTGCTAAGGCTTGAAGGAGTTAAAAACAAAGAATTTATTTTACTTAAGTCCTCAACCATCATGTGGTAATGCGCTTGTGCCCAGGCCCAGTCTTCACTGCCTCAGTAAGTTTAACTTTTTTTTTACAGAAAATGCCCCGACAATTTTTATTCTGCCAGCTCTCTTCAGATGGTAATTTTCAAAATAGAAAATCCAGTTTCTTCAATAAATTGGATTAGCATCGTAGCACTCCCCCTATTTTCTAATCAATTATTCCTAATTATCTTGTCAGAATGAGGAATTGTTATCCTTTCCTTGCTACAATTCTATTTTTATTTAAGATAAAGTATTCCATTTTCATCCAAATTAATTTTTATTTTATTAACAACTGATTTGGACACATTTGAAATACCAGAAGTCTTCCTTTAATAATGATGTGCCTGCTAGATAAGCAATTTAACTTGGATTTTTACCCAAAGAGAAGAGATATGCACCTCCACTCATAAATGTTGAGCCGTAAAATGAGAATTTTCTGGGAATAAATAAAGATTCCTCATAAAGAAAGACTTTTATTGGTTTGAAATCTTAAGAAGCCATCTCTATAATTCAACACATTTTAATTATTGAAGTTTAAAAAATATTATTTCAAGTAAATTGACATCCAATACAGAAAATATAAATTTACACAAGATAAAATTGATTTATATAAAATGAAGTGTCACATCATTTGAACCACATTTGACTGCATCAAAATGTACTTAAAAGGTCAAATTATGAAAATATGTCTCTGTCCACATTTATTTGGCAACCCAATGTACATTTTACTACACATTTGTAATACACAAGCTTTTACAAATGTAAATCAAAACAAAAACACATACTCGTTTTTGAAGATATTGATTTTTAGCTTGCTGTTGCTTAATGACTTGTCTCTGATGATTAGTCAGTTTGTTTGTTTCTTGGCTAACAGTATCGACACATTCCATCATAGCCTGGAGGCTCTTCTCCAACACAGAACTGCGAAATAGAAATAAAACATTTTTAAGATTGAAAAGAAAAATAAAAAAAACTTAAGATGGTATGTTCTAGAATATTAAACACATATTTAATTTATTTTTAAAATTAAGATTTATTAATATTATATAAGTAAAAATCTTTAAAAAGATATCCTTTTTTTAAGAAGGCATACTTGATTAATAAAAATTTAACCAAGCTTTGCTAAAAAATAATACACCAATAAATTAGAAACAAAAATTCTCATCGGGAAGTATGTAATAAGTAATCATGCAAAGTGTGCTGAAGTAAACATAAGCAGAGATAAAAAAATATTTTCCATAAATTAAAAAAAAAAAAATTATAGAAAATTTTTATTTTAGCATTTTAGAACATAGAATATAAAGCAATAAAACTTTATTGAAAGAGGAAACTCTTAAAAGAACATTTATTGATTCATAAGTAAATTGCAACAGAAATAAAAAATATGATATTGAATTGAAAAATTTATGCATATTTATATTTTATCAAAATTTTAATATAAATTCAACATAAGATCATCTAGTTAGCATGTTGAATGCAATGGGCATCATTAGTGACCGACCCCAAGTTTGTTCATAGTGCCATGGGAATCACTGACTGGTGAAGACAAGATTATTAGAAACACATAATTAGAGTAAACTTTCAATGTTTTAAAATTTTTCAATATCATTGTTACAAAAATGATGTGAAAAAATAAATGCAATATTGAACATATAAAAATAATTTTATATATATATAACAAGCAAGCTTAAATATTACACTTCCATTTTATGATGTGTGGTATTGAAACATTCCAAGCCAATGAAAGGTTAATCAAAGCAGTCTCCATCATCACAATTTTTTTCATGGTTTTTATTGCCTTTAGCCTACCTAGTTTTTTAGAACTTTTTTCATATAAGAGGTAAATAAACTTTACAAAATCATGTAACTCCAACTTTTCCTGGCATTTTTTTTTTTTAAAGTTCACAGCACAGTTCTCTCAGTATTTCTAAAATGCAATGCAAATGAATACACAAATTAACTTGTCTGTTGTAATTAATATTTCACCAAAATTTTTGATGCCTGATGAGAAATTCATGATCTAATTCATCTAGTTAACATTCAACATGCCAACTAGATGAACTTTTATTGAATTTATATTAAAATTTTCATTAAATATCCGTAAATTTATGAATTCAACATCAAGTTTTTAATTCGGTGGTTGCAATTTATATATCAATTGATAAATGTTCTTTTAAGAGTATTTTCTTCTTGCCATAAAGTTTTATTGCTTTATATTCTATGCTCTAAAATGCTAAAATATTGTATAATTAGTTTTTAAATTTATAGAAAACATTTTCTTATTTCTGCTTATGTTCACTTCAAATGGGCAAGTCATGTGAAATGAATATATTGCATAGTATTCAACATATTAATAGTATAACATTATAAGAAATAATGATATGATTTACTTTAAATTTGAGATTTCTTATATACTTCATAAATTTGGATTAACAAAAAAAAATTCACACACACAATACTTTACATCAATAATTTTTACGTAAAATATATTCTTACGCTGTTCCCATATCTAAGAATTGGTTGCTATCTTGTTCAGGCATGCAATCAGCTATTTCACACATTAAAAGATTTACAAGGTGAGAGTTCCTTATAATGACAGTGATTTCTTCAAACATCTTGGAATAAGATACATGAAGATTTTTCAACCTGAAATAGCAAGGTCATATATTTAAACGTTTTCTCTTACAAGAGCACATATTTTAGATTATATTTGTCTTAGTATAAAACAATATGTGATTTCAAAAAAGTCAATGTCTTCTATAATTACCCTTTCTTGTATTTTCTTCAACATTGATAAGGTGCAAAAAAAAAAAGTTCATTTTCCAACTCATTAGAAAAATTATTTAACACACTTTTATTCACTGATTGGTTCAAGTACAAGAAAACCAAGAAGATTTATTTTTAAAATTAAGGTAATGAAAAAAAGCTACTTTAATATTGGTGTTGTGTACAATTATACCTGGTTTACTTTACAGATATACTTAAAAAATCTGAATGAACTCATGAAATAAAATTACAAACAAAGATAAAGATTTTAAAATAATTTTTGGAATTAAATGCACAGCAATCTAACACACACCAGCTTTTTCTTTTTTTGTAGCTTCATTTAAGAATTAACTTACACTTTAATATCAAGTGTGGTCACGTAACATATAATTTCATGGCTGTATTTGACAAGCGATGAAACTAAGGACAGAAACTCACGTGTAGTTCTCACAGGATAAAAAAAAAAAAAAAAAGAAGAGTTTATTTTAACTCTACATTAAGCATTAAAAAAAGTTTAAAACTTTGCCATTTTTAAAAGATTTCATTCAAGAAACATTTTTATTAGATAGTCCAAAACATTTTATATTGAAATTAATTTCTTATAAAAATAATTACATATATAACTAAATATGACTAGATGGATGGGGGGGGGTCCTAATCACAAATACCATTAAATATTTAAGAAGGAATTTTTTTAAATGAAAGGAAAAACAATACCTCAATGTTGGGAAATTAGAACAAAGAATAACAAGCAGCAAGAAACTAGTTATATCCAACTAAAAATTCATTAACTATACCCCAAAACTAGTTTTATTAGAATGATACTTGTATGCATGTTTTACATCCTTGTAAGACATGAAATAGGGTTACCTAAAAATGTATTTTATGAAATTAAAACATTATACCACAATTTAAATATGAGAAATTAGAATATCTTTCTTACAGATGCAGATTGATCAGAAAATATTTCTTTAAATCACTCTGAAAAAAATATATTTATTATACATTTAAAATAATTTTATTTTTAAAACAAAACAAGTTTTCATTTTAAATTTGGAAAAATTACCATAAATTAACACAACAGATTCCTCAATGGAACTCTGGTAATTAAATTGAGACTCCAGCAATGGTTTATTATAAAAACTGCCAAAGTGAGTACTTTGATACCAGCCAACATGAAGGTGATCAACATTAACATGACGAAGGTGTCTCATCATTTCCATTTGGTATTCCACTGTAAAGAAAAAAAATATATATTGATACATTTAAAGCATTAACACAATACAAAGTAATATCAGCCTTATCTAAAGGATATCTTTTTAACTCTCTTTTTAAAATTCTAATGTGCTAATCCATATTCACTGGAGTTCCTAAAGGCAGGACATAGCTTGAATAGAAGAGCAAATATAATTTCATTAAATGGGATATATAATAAAAATAAATTTAATAAAAAGAAATACAATTTAGGCATTAGTGGTAAGCTTATATAACAAAATGTACAAAAACAGAAAGCCAAGGTCTCTTCTTAATCAGACTTGGTTATTATATTCTCAAATCACAAACCAAAAATATTATAATGGTAATGTTGGAACTAATGTATACTTTTTGTTGGAATTTTTTTTTTTTTGAATGTGGATGGTATTAAAGAAAATTGTTATGAATAAAATGGCATAAGCTCAACTTCAAGCAAAACAGAATCAACTATTAATCTATTCCTCTCTTTGTACAATGCAATTGAATAAAATAATTTTTCCTACTAAAGCATTTTTATTAGGAACTGGGAAAAACAAACTGTGCAATCTTTAAAACATCAATAAATAGTTCATCCTTCAACATAATTCAAGTATTTACACTATTTTCCCCTCATTCAATTCAAATTTCACCACATGTAATACTAAAAAAAAAAAAAAAAAAAAAAAAAAAAAAAAA
>BMAW01030970.1:62314-98286 GCA_019974015.1 Nephila pilipes | reverse complement strand
CCCCCCCCCCTCACAAGAATTTCTACGTGAAAAATCTTCAAGCTTCAACTATTTGAAGCAATTAAATTTTAATAATTGCACACACAGAACCACATATTCAAGCGTTCTTAACACATCATAGAATGAGAATTATCAATTTACTAACAATCCCATTAAAATCACTAAATCCAAAGATCAATCACAGCAGAGTAAATTATGGATGACATTTATCACAATATTAGACCATTACTCCAAAGAAATCCCAATCCCTGAAATTTAATCCTCTCTTTGGATGTTATCTGTAAAGGAAAATATTTCAAGAAATATAAACAAAAGAGAGGAATTGTAAGGTTGTTGAAAGACATATGTTAAACTTACTTCAAGTTATCAACATCCATTGAAAGTTAAAAGTACAAATAAAGTAGCAACTACTTGAATGATTTTTCAAGTACTTGATTTTTTACACGAGTGTGATCATTGTGTTATTACACAAACTAACCACACACATACATATTATTTTCATTAACTAAAACAGTATCAAACATATTCAAATCTAATATTCGTAACATATTAGATCATTACTTATTCATATGCAGCAGCTGTCATAAGTTAACTAAATGTTTTAATAAATGTATTTAAGTATACATTTTAATAAAATAACTTATATTGCAGTCAAAAGCAAATACAATGAAGAGATTCAAAGCTTACCCTCAGTTTATTTACTTCCATGTTTCATATCCCCCCCTCAAAACTCGCACATCCATTACGAGCAATACCAAAAAACAACATAAAATGTATAAATTAAATAAAAACACATCCTTAAGTTCATACAAATAAATTTAAGTCATCTACCTGCATAACCAAATAAAAAAAATCAAAACAAAAGCTTATAAGATTTAAAAAAAAAAAAAAAAAAAAAGAGAGAGAGAGAGAGAGAAGCATATTTCTCCCCTAACAATAATAAATATCTGATTATCTATGCATACTTTCATCAAAATCTTCTTCATCTGTATGTCTTGGGTATGGAAAACAATTAGTGATTTCCAAACGATTGTCTACACCCAGACCCAACAATACACCTTGAGCAACATCTGTGACTCCGGCTCCTTCTTCATGGCAATGTTTAATTATTTTCAACACAACCTGAAAGAGAATCAAAATTTAACCTCTTTTTCTGATTTAAAAAAAAAAAAAAAAGATAATGACACAATTCGAAGTTAATTTTTTACGATGAAATTTAATACAAGTTTTTATTATTATTATTCAATCTACTTTTATAATAAAAATTAAATTACTCAAATTCCTAAATAGTGGTACATACTCCCCGATGGCATACAGAAACCTTCGAAGACTACGCAAGCAGCTCAACAAAGAACATAGCCAAAAGAACAAATCTCTATATATAATTAACATATTTTAACTTGAAGGTATGCTCAATATTTGTTATTTGTCAAACAGGCAACAAAAACATTTGAATATCACTGATATAAACACATATTATGGTTTATCTAGGATATTAAAAGAAAAGGCACATATTCTGAAAGATACGAGCTGAATTAAAGAATACGCTAAAAAGAAGCTACTTTTATCCACACATTGTTAGGTAGAAATGCTGTTTAGTCCATACCTTCGGAGATGAAAAAAAAATTGTTGGCGATAAATCGCTAAATGTGGCCATTCTCGATTTCAGTAAAGCCATGGAAGCCCTAAAATTTCTTCTCTTGTTAATTTAGTGCTAGTCATAGTTTTAGGGATACTTGTGCATGCTCTGAACTCATAACCCCCATCAGAGGGTTATTCAGTGCATTTGCATAGACAGTTAGAAAAATAATGCAGATGACTTAATTCAATGTGGATTTTTTACTAATATTTTTAACATTTCCTCATATGAACACTTTTACTAGATGAAAGGAAGTAATTTTCAAGGGAGAGATATATTTGATTAATGCACTCAATAATAGCTCACAACTTGGAGTATGCATAGAAATGGATGAATCGAAATATGTTGAAAATGAAGTTTTTAAAGCATTTTTCGGTCCAAAGGCTAGAATTTAATTATTTTCATTTTCTTTCGTTCAGTGCACTGCGCAGATGGAGTTTCAAGACAGGTTACTATGCTTTAAATGTTAAGCCCTTTTCATTTAAGTTTCTGATAAGTTTTTTCCCCCTCATGAATTACAATAAGATATTTTATCTTTGTGAATCTCATTTATTTTGAAGAACTCTTGATGGAATTTTAAAAGATCCTAGACAGCAACAGAATTAAAGCATTAAACTAGTATAATTATAAAAATTTATCCTCGTTCTAAAATCAGTCATACTTTGCATTCATGTAGAAATTTTTAAATCTCATTTAGAATTGGTTTAATCAACAAATGGGTTGATTTTATAGTAATATGTAGTTGCAATAATGAGAAATATATTAAGATTTGTCACAAAGTGACGAAAACAACAAGTCATATCTATTTTTATTATTTGTGGTAGTGGATAAAACTAAATTCATGAAAATAAAGTTTTTAAAGAATTTATTAGATCTACCTGTAAAATAGGGAATGGAAAAAAGAAAATGTTTTTTTTTGTAACAAAAATTAAAAGTTATAATCGAGTGAAACGATGTCTTGGAAAATGCAACACTTTAATTCGGACTATTTAAAATTCAGAAAAAAAAAACTTCACAAAAACATGAGCTGTTATACTTCTACAATAGTTTAATTATACCAATAATTCTAAAAATGGATGAATTATGCAGATAAATGTTAATTTTTTAAAAATATGTATTTCATTCGTAAATATACTGTATTATTAACATATAGCAACTGCTTATTAAAAATATCACGTAATCAGAATAATTTCTGATTATTACATATGAATAGATTAGTTTACTGTTTATAATTTCTAATTATGGTATAAGAGAGAAGGAAATTGTCAGAAAAAAAGTGACCTATATTTTAGAACAAATTTCAAATATTTTCTTGAATTCAAATAGGATAGATAAACCATAATTAAAACTCCGAAGGAGCTTTCCCTAAAAAAAGGAGAATAATTGGTTATGAAAGACTGCTTGAATCTGAAAAATCACATTATTCAACAGGTGATAAACACAACTTTTGTTTACCAATGCCTCAGAACTGTCGATAAAAAAAAAAAAAAGCACCACAGTTTAAAGTCTCATCTCCAAGAAAATTTTCTTAATAATACCCATTATGAAAAGGTTAAAGATTAAGAATACTTACATTTGTATTTTAAAAATTTCACATAAAGAAAACTAGGTTCAAAATTATGTTTATATGACATAAATATGCAATAACAAAATTTGTATTAGTAATTATGAAAATAATAATTACAAGTAGTAATTCTTCTTAGGATGTTACGTGGTCTTATTCAACTTGAAGAACTGGCTGAATGAGAGAATATAGGGTTTCATGTACACGAGTCTAATCAGGTTATGGTGCAGCAAAAAAGGGTTTAAAAAATTTTCATTTGAAAAAAAATTAGTGTAAACATGAAAGAATGCTGCCTAATGTATTTTGTCAGATGACAAAATAAAACGTGACAAAGTTGCACTTTGAAGAAAACGTGTAAATAGCACAAAAACACTTTAAAAAAATATAAAAAAACATCTGTGATTTCCAAACACTTAAGTCATTTCAGTAGAAAACAGGATGATGTTAGAATGACAATTTCCTAAGTATTGCAATCAAACAAAAAGACGTAAAAATGAATTGAACAAAAAATGTTGAATATTTGTTAAAAAGAATGGTAACAAAACACAGACCTTTACGGTGATGATCAGGAAGTTATTTTGGAAAAAATAATGATGAAACTGATTTTGTAGTGGATGTTTGATTGCCAGCCACTTTAGCTGTAATAAGTCGTAAAACTGGATGCTTTCAAACCAGAGATAGTCTCTCTTAAGAATTTTTTTTGTGCTGATTTTCCTAACTTTTAGTCACATAACGATGAAATCGGTATTCTTCCCAGAAAAAGAGATTTTGTAATGGACACTTGACCATGTTTATTTAAAAAAAATATCGATCAAGTTTCCAGTGAAGGGTCCAGGCCAGCGTGAAAAGGCCATCACAATCAAATGCTTAGCGAGCGCCAGTCAGTGAGTGAGTGAGCGTAAAGTTTATTAGCACAAGAGCCAGATATGGCTATGCTATGCTAAACAAGATTTAACCATGTCTAGAAGTTAAGAATTTTTGGGGAAAAAAAAGATAAAACCAAGTAAACCCAATGGGAAAAAAAAGATTACAAAGGGACCTCAGGGTCATGATTCCCATACTTACCTAAAGAAGGCAAGTCCCTAAGGTCCTCTAATATATCTGCACAGACGCTGGATACCCATTTTAGTCGCCTCTTACAACATGCATGAGCAACAGTGAGACTATTCTGTCATTCCCGGTCACCAAACTGGTCAGCAAGCGCCAGTCATTAAGACACTTTGCTAAATATCATTTTTTACATACATGAAATTTATTAAAAAGTTTAACCAAACATATTAAGATGTGTATGAAACACATCTAGGTACAAATCGGGAATAGGGTGTCCACTAGGAATTTGGCGACTTCCTAGATAGGTCGCCAAATGTGCGTGACTTAAGCATTGAGTATGGTTAGGGTTACCATGACCTAAACTGCCAATTATCGCTCCTAAAAGATGCCAAATTCCTAGTGGACACCCTATTCGTGATTTGCACCCACATTTGATCTGTCAGGACAAGACGAGAAATGGAATCATTCACATAGTAGGTTTACTAGAAAAAATACACATTTTAACTTTTTAAGACTTTTGGTAAGGTAACCAACTTAGCGATTTATCACCAATTGTAAAAATTAAATTGAGAAAGACGTCAGGAAGTACGCTAAACTCAGATCCACCCAAAATGTGCTTTAAAAAAATGATAAACAAAATAAAATACAATAAAAACCAAATTATCAATGCCAACAAATATTTCTGTCATCAAGAGTGTGGGCTAGCTACATTCCAACCCAATTGCACATAAAAAAAAAACCAGATCAAATATAGAATCAAAGAGTATTATTGAATGGAATATATATACTTTGAAATAATTATAAAATACAATTTTTAAAACTATTCATTACTATTCTGTACATTAATATCACATGAAGAGTTAAAAAATAAAAAAATAAAAGGACAGACAAACCCACATTTTTGCAAACTCATATTAGCTGCCTAAAATTATAAAAGAAAGCATTCTTACCACTTCATTTTAAAAAAAGAAATTTAAAAAATGTATAAAAATGTCAAATTTGTAAAATGAAGAAATAAAATTAATGTTCAGTCTAAAACTTTTGATGGGAAACTCATCCTACCAAATAAAATCCACATATTTAATATTTATAAATAGATTACCTAATACTTATTGAGAGAAGTGGTTTTTAACTTCAATATACATAATAACCTTCAATATAAGCTATTCTTTGATATAAATTTTATTCCCTACATAATATAAGAACTCTTAAATGATATAACATTCTGATGTAACTTGTACATTTTTTGCTTTTCTCCAATGTGACAAAATGCTACCAATCTAGTTTTAACAAATAAGACAGTTAAAATTAAGCCAGAAAAAGATTATCCCTGAAATGGATTTGTATACATTTTCATTGCAAAAGCCAATTATACTTCCACAAATGAAAATACCCAAGTCAATAATCCATAGCACTACATGATAAATAAAATGCTTATGGAATGTATACCACTGTTTTCGAGTGAGCAATTTACTATAAGCATACATAGAAACTCATAAGTATTCAAATACATTTTTACATAAACATTCTGTAGCATGGAATTGAGAAGTGGCCAACTTTGTTAGATACAATGGAAACTATTAATTATATTAGGAAAAAGACACTATACTTTATAAGTTTGATAAAAGATTGTAAGTACAAAAACTTTTCATCAACTCTGTCAAACTGTGGCAGCTGATGCTAAAATATTAAATCAATTACTTGAAGAGTGGAAAGTTTAATTTTAGTTTCCAAAAATATGTGTTTGCCTTAGATTTAAATATAAAGTTCAACAAAAAGAAAATTTAGAACATTTGATTATTTTTTTTCATTAATTTAAAATAGGAAATACAAATCACACTGTTGTGATACGTATTTAACAGGTCATGCAGACTGACTGCAATATTATTAAACAGTATTATTGTTACAATACATGCTAAGTTATTTCACAATGATCGAATTTTTTTTTTAATGAAAAAGCTGGACACGTTTGCAGACAAAATAAAAATGCATGATAATGCGTAATCCTAATCAAACGACATGTGCTGAAAAATATCAAGGAGCTACATATTGTTTCAACAAGTCATAGATTAAATGAGAGCAAAGAATGATTTTATCAGTAGTAATTAAAAAACAAACAAACTTAATTTTACAAAGAACGGAGATGTTAAACATAATTGAGGTAATATGGCAGGTTGTATTTAAACAAAATAATACTTCTCCAGAAGGAATATAAGCTAAAAATCTGAAATATCAGTTGGTGATCAATTTTAAAATTATTACCAGGCCATCAATTTGTACGTAATCAATGGGACTTTCACAGTCAGGATCATGCCTAGCATTGCGACCAGATGCCATTTTTCCAACTAGCCCACGTTAATCTGCTAATTTACGTTTAGAGAAATGGTTGCTACATAAGCACTGATTAAAGTTGAAGTCGTAGTTATGGTTTTCTTTGCTGCATGTACTATGAGCGAACGAGTGCAGAGGATTGAAGCAAAATTTTCTCGTAGCTCAATTAACACAAAAGTTAAGATTTATTACTTCCATTATGATTTTTTATTTATACTTTTTACTCATTCTTGAAATATATAATTTATCAAGGCACCATAAGTCTTTTTCTTTTTTTTTTTCGCCCATGTCGTAATTCTTGGCTTGCTCACTAGGTGAATATGACAATGGCCTAAATTTCCATCTTCCTATTAATTTTAAAATTAATTACCCCTCATCTAATTTAGATGATTAAAGTCAATTATTAAAATATTTTTCGATAATTATTTAAGAGTTATTAAAATAAAAAGATCAAGGTAGTCAAACAACTGGGAGATTACAAATGTGCAAGGACTGTCGACGAATTTAAAATAAACTTCTTAAACTGTGGGTGTCGAGGGGAGTCTTTACTTTACGGGGTTGAAGATTTTTCCCCACCAAAACTTCATTTCTAGTGAAAGGTTGATAGCCAAGGCGTTGTCCTTGAGAGGAACCAGCTTGTAGCAACCATGTGCAAGACGATCTGTGGGGTAAACTCTCAGCGTAGTAATACACTATTTTTTCATGACTTTAACCAGTTTGGCCCAACTAGCCAACTATTCTTGAAACAAACACCAATTTCAGAGAAAGTCTTCAATAAGAAAAATTGTCTTATAACCTTAAGGTATGTAAAAAATTCTTCATATATTTGATTCATGGTAATTCAGAGTTTTTGGAAGCCCACATATCTGCATGATGAGACTTCCAAATTGTGTATAAATATTCACTTATAATAATCGCATTAGAATACTTTATATTTTATAGCCACTTCTTATTAGCTCTATTAAAAGAAACTCTGGATTTTTATATAATGTAAAAAAATAAATATCTGAGTTAAAAGTATCCTATAGGCCTAACTCCGCTGTGTCCAGAATCTAGTTTTCCCCCCTTTATTTTAATTACATTTTTTTTACAACGTTTTTCTGAATTTCACTTGGTGTGTTTGTGTGAGTGTGTGTGTCATCAAATTTTCGATCGTTAATTTAACCAACTTCCCATCAAGCTAGAGCTTTGAAATTTTGGGAATCGTTCGTACTGGCCTAACAATGCAATATTTAGACGTTTGCGAGAAGTTTTAAGTAATATTTCAATAATTTTAATAAGTCAAAATGTGCTTTCCTCTATTTAGGATTGGGAAAAATTTCCCTGGAACACCGGGCACTCCCACCACATAGAGCCCTCAATGGAAACTAAAACCAACTCCCTGAGGAGATACTATCTCCCCTTTACTATCTCCGAGATAGTAAGGGTTGCTGACTTTTAGAGAGTAATCATTCGCAAGAAAGAAAGTTTCCAATATTTGGCACCATGTCTTATCACAATAATTTTTTCTGAATTCTGGTTCCCATTTTTTTTTAATAGAATGACTTACAAATTTTCAAATGCATGTTTTGATTTTATGAGTATTATGAATTTTTTAATACGCTCACAAATATCTCTTTTTTAGTAAATTTTAAAGTTAAAAATAACCAACAGTTTTAACTAATATTTCAATAATTTTCTTTAATAAACTTTGCCACAATATAAAAACGTTGATTTTAAAAACGTTGGTTTTTATATCGAATTATTTTCTATCTAATTATTTTTCATGTTATTTTAGTGTTCATGTTATTTAGAGTTCATGTTCATGTTATTTTATTAAAACGTTTTTCTGAATTTCACTTGGAGTGTGTGTGTGTCATCAAATTTTCGATCGTTAATTTAACCAACTTCCCATTAAGCTAGAGCTCTGGAACTTTGGGAATCATTCTTATTCGCCTAACAATGCAATATTTAGACATTTGCGACAAATTTTAACTAATATTTCAATAATTTTTTTTAAAAACGTAATTTGTGTAGTAACCTGGCGTCATCTATGGGAGATATATTGAATTTCGCAGAGAGAGTGATCTTAAAGACGAGAGAGATATGAGGTTTTTTACAAAGTTTTAACTAATATTTAAATAATTTTTTTAATAAACTTTGCCACCATATAAAAACGTTGTTTTTATCTTGTTTCATGTTGAATTTAGATTTGAAGTGAAAATTGTATGATACTATTTCTTTTGTTCCCTCATTTTTTTTACTTGCTATGTTATATTAGGCAGTACCTTTCGTTTTATAGAGCTATCACTAATTGCGTAGGTTTGATCATTAAAGCATATTTACGATGAGTACATCTTTCCTAATTTAGAGGCAGTATTACATAGCTTTTTATTACCATTTTGTTCATTTTGAAGGATTATTTTTCAGTTACCTCCTACTGTTTACTACACATATTCTTCATATTATTACGTTTTTGTTTATTTTCTTAACTTTTTAAATGAATTTAATTCTTAAAATTTAATTTTATATATATATATATATATATATATATATATATATATATATATACACATACACGTGTGTGTGTGATGAGTTCACGTTACCATGTTCTTTCTTCCTTTTTACTTCCTTTCTCTTTTTCGACATACTTTCTATTTTTAACACCCATTTAAATTCTACCAACCAACTTTCATGTGATTATTAACTGTAACTGTCACTCAAGCGCTAAAATCACGTGATAATAATAGTTTTCCCGAGCCTCTATTAATTACCACGTAAGCAGATTTCTCGGGGTTCCCGTTTGTTATAACGCTTTTCTGATTTTCACTTGGTGTGTGTGTGTGTCATCAAATTTTCGATCGTTAATTTAACCAACTTCCCGTCAAGCTAGAACTCTGAAACCTTGGGAATCGTTCTTATTCACCTAACAATGCAATATTTAGACATTTGCGACAAGTTTTAATTATTATTTCAATAATTTTAATAAGTCAAAATATCCTTTCCACTCGGCGCTTTTAGGATTGAGGAAAAAATTTCTTTCCCCCCTCTGGGAATACTGGGTATTCCACATACTTCACATGAGGTATCGTAAAAATATTCTACTCACAAAGGGGAGATAGTGAGGGACTACTTTTCTGACTATAAATGATTACTTTTAGTCAGTAATCATTCGCAAGAAAGAAGGATTCCAATATTTGGCGCCATGTCATATCACAATAATTTTTTCTGAATTCTGGTTCCCAGTTTTAATAGAATGACTTACAAACTTTCAAATGCATGTTTTGATTTTATATTATGGAATTTTTAATACGCTTACAAATGTCTCTTTTTAAGTAAATTTTAAAGTTAAAAATTATGTTTTCTAGAATTTGATGTACAACATTTCAGAAGTACAAAGAAAGTAGAATTTAAATGATTGGCATGTCGACTAGAAATCATGAATTAGTAAAAATAATTAGATACATAACTTTTATTTGCTCATTTCGTAATTTTTTAGTCTACGCAAATTGCTAAAAATAACTTAATCTGAAAAATAATTTATTGTATCCATTGCTTAATTATGAGATAGATTGATGAAGGATGTGGTGCATTATAGGCTAATATCCCTTAAGTATGAGAAAAATACTATGAAAATATTAATAAGGCATTATATAATAAATATTTGTCTGTTAAAATAATTTCAGAATTTTTTTTAAAAAAATTATTCTTATTTTTGGGCAATGTTTTCATGTTCCTTAAAAAATAATAAAGTTCGTTTGTGTTTTGTCCACGTTTTTGAGTCTAGAAGAGTATGACGCGTAATATATGTAGATTTACCTACACTTAGCCAATCATACTCAAATTAGCCTCACCTCACCTCCACGCGGTTAGGTCTGGTAATCCAAAAATATTTGGAAAGTAAGGAGGAAAGTCTTTTATGAGCTGTAAAATTTTTCAGTAAAAAATATTCAGTAATTGATTGATTAAATTGAAAATATAATTAAATTCTTTTATGTGTTTATCACGCGTTTGTTTTGAATTTAATGTATAATAATTAATATACTTTGTTCTTATATAAAAACGTTGGTTTTTATCTCAAATTATTTGTGTATAAAAACTGACTCTGGCCTTTCGATATTCTGTTTTTCACTTAGCTTTCAATTCTCCTTTCTACCTTTATAGAGTGAAGTCGCATTTCTTTAGTCTCTCGCTAATTTTTTGACGCCGCCTCGGCCCCTTTCATCGGCAAGTCGCTACGCCGATCCTTCGGCGAAATCCCACATGTTGATATTTCAAATTTTCTAGAATTATCTTCATACATCGGTGACGTGCTAATATTCCTACTTGAAATTTGTGCATTTTTGGACTCTATCTTAACTGTGTTTATTGATTCTTCACTTATTTTTTGACTAAGTTTATCAGTTTTAAAATAATTCACGATTTTCACTAGCCACCGGTGATGGTTAGCAAAACTTACCGACACCTAGCACCATGAGACATTTAAGTGGACTGTTTAAATTAGGAAAAAAACATTCTATGTTATTTTAGTGATCTTAATGGATTATAATGGATCACCTGCTTGCTGCTCTCGGTGATTTATTTCCAAATACGGAGGCAAGTACCATTATTAGTGATACTTTGCTCGAATATTAAAATCACCAATTGTATGTTAAATCGGATGAACATGATAAGATTAATCATGTAATCAACAATATTGACAATTTGTTTAATAATTAGTATTCTTCAACAGAACTCCTTATCCTGCCACTCTTGAGAACTTAAGAACTATTAGACAAGATTTAGTAGCTGGCGATTTTAAGGAAAAATTCAATCACTTAAATGAAGAAAATGCTAACTTAAAAAATGCTGTAACTTTAATACAAGAAACTATGCAAAAATAAATTGCAGGTTTACCAAATCAGATGATCATTAACAAAAATATTAATCAATCTACTAATTATCCTACTCTTAGCTCAAATATTGGTAAATTATTTACTGAAGTAAAAAGTAAAAAAAAAAAAAAAACACAACTGCCAAAAACGTATAATAGAAATTAATAACAAGAAACTTAAAAAAACAGGAATTTATCCTTACAACTTCCAATAAATACTTTGAACTATCGGAAGATGATGAAGATTTAGCAGATTGTGAAAGCAATGATGAATTCATTACTGATATTGAGGATCAACCAGCCAAAGACCTCAGTTATCATAAAAACTTCCCAGATAGCTTAGCCAAAGAAAAAAAGGCTCCTTCTCCTCCTAGTTATCTCCAATACCGAAAATCCCTCTGAAATGCTTAATACATTAATGACGATAACTAATAATGTACTTAAAGGAAATGATAAAAAATAAAAATTTAAAAGTTTATTCTACAACTATAGAAGCTTTTCGCACCATCCAGAATAGTATCTTCGAACAAAAATTGAATTCCATGCTTTTGAATTGCCAAACTAAAGAATTTTGAAAACAGTAATTAAAGGTCTTCCACTTACGACACTGCGGAAATCATACTGGAATTAGCAGAGAGTAATTTAGCTGTATCCTCATGCACAGTTTTAAGGTAAAAAAAATAGCCAACCCCTTCTACTGTTTTTCGTAACTTTACTCAAAAATGAGGCAAATAAAGCCATATTTCAAATTAATTATATTGATCATCTTGCTTTTAAAATCGAACCTTTGAGCAAACGACGAACACCTAATCAGTATTATTGTTGCCAAAGTTTCTTCCACCACTCTCGCTTCTGCACAAAGGAATTCAAATGCTTAAAATACGCGGGAAATCACGACACCAAGTCATGCACTAAGCCTCAAAATAGCCCTTCTAAATGCTGCAATTGTGGTGGAAGTCACACAGTCAACTACTCTGATTGGACACAAAATCCTATCAATCCTATTTAAACCTCCTTCTCCTCCAGCTATCAATTACTGGGGAGACAGGGAAAAAAAATGCAAATAACAATAACAACCAAAATAACCCCGACCAAATTTCTTCTCTCCTCAAAGATAATAGCAATAATAACCTCCCCTTTCTAGATTATATAAAAAAATTATTCCGAATTTTCAATCTCAATAAAATATGCCAAACATTCCAGATTTTCAAATCTATCGGAGTAGTGTTCACGAATAAAGAAATCGATATATTTTCCAAATTAGAAAAATCATTCAATATGGCTACAGATATGATCAATCACTGGATGTAACATTCAATAACCTAAGAAAATTATCCCTCCCTTCTCACCACCCTTTGAATGTCAACGGCATTAAAAGAAAATAGGTGAGTTTCAAAAATTTATAGACACCCCAACCCCGATGTTATAGGAGTCCAGGAAACCCATCTTAACCAACCTGACATTTTAAAAATTCCTAAAATACTGTCCATTATACCTACAGAGTCACCCATCTTGGCTGGGTTACAGCAATTTTAATTAAAAAAAAGTATTCGTCTCTCTCTCATCATATGGTCATCAAAAATACCACCACCTCAGAAAATATCACTATTCACATCATTACAAAAGACGACCAGTTTTTCACCCTCTCCACAATTTACTACTCTCTAAGCAATATTATCAACATTAACGATCATAATATTCTCATTGGTAACCCCTCTGGCATTTTAATAGGAAATATCAATGCTGAACACCCCAAAAGGAATAGAGGAAGGGCAAACAGATCTGGTAAATTATTGCACACTTAGCAGTAACTAGAATTATCAAGTAGAGCCCCCCCCCGACTCTTCTGCTCACTTTCCTTATAATAGCCATACCAGCTCTGTTATAGATATTGCAATACTGAAAAATATACCCATTTATAATATATATAGTATTAACGAACTCCCCAGTGATCATAATTCCACATTCTAATAGACATATCCTTTAATAAAATTATTCCCATCCTTCTTCGAACTCTTACCACAACAAACTGGTTACACTATCAAAATAATCTCTATCATAATATAAAACGTAATCCTCCCATCAATGACATTAATGAATTAGAGAACACCTTATCCTCCTTTACTACTTCTATCCAAAAAGCTATTAATGCAGCCAGTTTTACAAACTCCCTATCTCAGATTCCCCACCCACCCCACATATCCGAGACTTAATTAAAGAAAAAATAAGGCAAAGAAGACGATGGCAAAATACTAAATTTTCCCATTTTTTTGTTTTTAAAAAAAAAAAACCCATCATGAATAGTGTCAAAAATCAAATCCAAGATGAAATTCGCATTTTTAAAAACAAAAAAATGGGAAAATTTATTATGACAATTGCACACTGAAGATAATTCACTTTTTAACATCAATCGCGAACTTACAAAAATATTTTAACATCCCTCAACTAATTGGCACTAATGGCCTTGTTTTTCTGCCAAAGAAAAAGCTGATCTGCTTGCCTATAACAACGGAAAGTCCCCAGAGAAGACTTTCATGACCAAACATTCAAATTCTCCCCCCTCCAATGCTCTCACCCATTTAACTAAAATCTTCAATAAATGCCTCACATTTGCCCATTTTCCACAAAAATGGAAACACGCTACTATCATTCTATTTCCCAAACCTGGCCAGAACTATGCCATGCCCTCTAATTAACGCCCTAACAGTCTTCTTAACTCAATCTCAAAAACCCTCGAATTACTTTTTGCAAAATGTCACGAACAAAGTATAATGAATAGAAATAGATCAATATGAGTCCAGTCAATAAGAGATAGAGTTCACCAAAATAGCACGAGCAGAGGAATAGCATAAATCGCAACCTCTATCGCTCACTCCTTGTGGGATCGCCTTCTTTTTGTTCTGGTCGTAGGATCCCCTCTCGATTCCCTTCTTTGTTTTTCTCAGTCCTATTTAAATCTTCAGGGTAAGGCTGTCTAACTCTCATTCGATTCATTTTTGTTTCCGATTGGATGGCCACTAACTTCCACAGACAACCTCAGCCTCTGTTCCCAACACCATTCGTTCTTGTCGGACAATATCCAGTTTGACGCACAGGCACGCTGGTGCCACATGTTGAACGTCAAACGGATAGGCACTAATTCCCCGTGTCATTCGACACATAGTTCACAATTCCTCACATAGGTGGACCACCTCTTCCACAATTGTGTAGCAGGGCCATGAGTTCAATGAATACACCAAAGCAATTACCCCCAGAAGTGGAAAAATAAACACTTTGCAGAAACAAACACTTTTATTACGGCTTTTGAGTGGGGAGCCGGGACACAAAAACGGAAGTTCAATACAAATGTCTCTGACGGAGGGGCTATCTAGCAGCTACGTTACAATATATATATGCATTATTTTATTTTAAATATATTTATATTTATATATATATATATATATATATATATATATATATATGTGTGTATATATTTATTACTAAAATTTAATTTGTAAAAAATATTTGTATTTATTTTTTCGTCTAGCAACTGCTGAATGGCGCCACGAGAAACGAGAACTGGAGGCTCGTGTGGTGAAACGGAGCGAGATGTGTGACGTGTTTCGGCTGCTGGAGATCTGAACGTTTACCATCACTCAGGAACCTCTCGCAAAGTCGTTTTTTTTTGTTATATTTTTGGCTAAAACATATGAATCTGTAAATATTTTTAGTTACTAGAAGAGTTCCTTTGTGTATTATTACTGAAGAAAAAAAAGTAATTCTGAACTTATAATTTTTTGCGATCACGTCGTATTAATGTACATGAATCCGGTCTTCCCCCGGTTCCATATATGCAGGGAGATTTTCTTATGGACCTTTGTCTGCTGAAGAAATACGTAAATATCCCGAAATGTATTACCACGCGATCTGAAGAAATCCTTGCATTTAAATTCCAAGCAGGGAAAATTTCCTTCTCTTATACTGTAGCCCCGAAAGCAAATCGAAGCATTCGGCATCCGTAAATTTCATGATGTAATTTATCACGATGTAATTGCCTCTCTTTTGTGATAAAGTAGTGAATGAAAGAACGGATAATTTCAGCCATTTAATGCTTCTTTATTGTGTCTCAACTGAACAACAACTTAATTAAAATTTCTTTAATTTCATTTATTCTTTACACACACACACACACGCACGCACACGCACGCACGCACACACACACACACATATGTAGACCGGGGTGATTGTACATCCCGAATCTCCACTGGTTTGCTCTTACGCAAAGGGCTGGTTGTCTAGGGGAGTAATTCCATTACCGGATTCTATGATGACTTCGTACTAATTGTCAATTCAGTGATAAGGCTTGAAGTTAGAAGAAGAGATGAAGGGAAATATCTACAAAAACTACTATGTATAAGTTGACATATTTCTAATAACTAGTTCATTGGAGAAGGATAGATGACAGCCCAATTTTATCGCATATTGGCGATGGGCGTTGGAAAGCGCGCTGGCATTCGGAGTTCAGCTTCATCGGGAGAAGAGCAGAGGAGAAGAGAGAGAGGGAGAGAGAGAGACATTAGAGAGGGAACTAAACGTTTCTCGGTTTTGTTCCGGAATGGGTGGCGCAGCGTGAGTTATCACATAACGTTTATTCGTGGTGCCATCTATCGAGTAACCGAGGAACTGGTTTTACATTACATTTGAAAATGCAATTAATACTTTGATGATTAGATGGAAAATCCTACTCACACACATATATACAGGGTGAGTATAATTAAAGTTAAAGTTTCAAAACGCAGTAAAAAAAAGAACGACTGGTCAGAATGATGTCAAATTTCAACGGAATATTATTGAAGAAGGGGGAAAATAAATAATAAGTAAGAAAAAAAAATAATTCTAAATTTTAGCAACAGATGGCGCTGAAAGCGTCAGAATATGTAAATAAAAATACCTGTCATGCGTACGATTCCTTCCAGTAGTTATAAAAACGCCGGGTACACAACTTTTCCTCGTCTTGCGTCTAAGATGTTCGCCGTGACTGTCTCACAGAAGGACCACGCTCTGCTTGTAAAGCTTTTTTACAAGAACAATGACTGTGCACCATTAGTTCTGCAGAAGTTCCGGACACTCAAAGGTATTAAAAAAGGCGTTGGACCGATGACTGCCAATGGTCTGGAGAAAATGATTGAGAAATTTGAAAAAACAGGTTCGTTTGATGGGCAATCTGGTTGAGGGAGGGAAAAAATTGATTCGACGGTCGTTGAAGAAGTGGCAACAGCATTTTAGGAGGAATCGAACGATGGTGTGCAACCGTGCAATGCACAGGGAATTTGCCCGAACATTGGACAGGCCTGTGAGAACGGTGCATAAAATTCTACGAAACATCCTTCATTGCTATCCTTACAAAATTAGCCATGTGCATGAGTTGTTTCCTTCTGACCTGCGAGCAAGAGAGATTTTTGCTTTAGAATTTCTTGCTTGCATGGAAGTGGACAATGAATGGTCGTTGAAAATTTAGTGGACAGACGAAGCCCATTTCCATCTGACAGGACATGTCAATACACAGAATTGCCGAATATGGGCAACAGACAATCCACTCGTAACTCAACCAGTAGCACTTCATCCTTCAAAAGCCATTATGTGATTCGGGTTTACAGTATCATTTATCATAGGGACATGTTTTTTCGAGGAGACGGGTGCTTTCGGTCCTGTTACCGTTACCGTCACTGGTCAGCGCTATGAGTGTCTTTTGCGCAATCACGTCATTCCAGATCTTAAACAGCATGGATGTGTGGATGGGATCATTTTTATGCAAGATGGCACTCCTCTGCACATTACAAATCCAGTGAAACTACTACTGAAATCGCATTTCGGAAATGCTAGAATTATTAGCCGTCATTTCCCTACAGCCTGGCCGCCCCAATCACCTGATTTAATCCGTGTGACTTCTGGCTGTGGGACTATCTGAAAGATGTTGTATTCAGTGCTCCGATTGCACACTTAGCTGAACTGAAGGCACGCATTTGGCTACACATTCTGAACGTGACCCCGGAGACACTTTGATCAGTTGTGGAAGATACAGTTTCTCGATTTCATCTTGTTGCACACAACGGTGGACAGTATATTGAACATGTTTTGCGCCAGTCTCGTGGAATTTAAAAACCGATTTCTGGAACACACCTTGCTTTTTATGCGGTTTTTGGCCTCAGGACAATTAAAAACCGATTTTCCACCTCCGATGTGATATGACCTTGCCGTGGTGGATGGGCTTACGTGACCAACAATATCATACCTGTGAAGTCCTACACACTGAACGGTACAGTTGGTTTAATGTGTAACTTATACCTTAATCATTGTTTTACGATTCATTTGTCATTTGTAATCGAATCCTTTTAAATTATGATGCCTTCAGCGCCATCTGTCACTAAAATTTGGAATCACTTTTTTCTTATGCGGTACGTTTTCTTCTTTCTTCAATAATATTCTGTCAAATTTGACGTCATTCTGATTAGTCGTTCTTTTTTTTTTTTTACAGCGTTTTGAAACTTTAACTTTAATTATAATCAAAGTAAGTACCATTTCATTTTACCGTCCCCGCAACGCTACGGTCGGCGTTCCGCGCATGTGCAGTAGTCTTTCTTGTTCACTGGCTCTTAACTAACGCCATTTTGGTTGCTCTACATTGTGTGTCCAGTTTGCTGCACACATTTGAAATGTTTAAGACAATTACGGATACCGCCGACTGTGAGATTCGTTCTGTAATTCGATTTTTGAATGCAAAGAATGTGAAATCGGCTGAAATTTAACGTGAAGTTAAAGATGTTTAAGGTAAAGACACGATGAGTGATGGAATGGAGAGAAAGTGGGTTAGAATGTTTATTGAAGGTCGAACAAATGTCTTCGATGAGGCTCGAAGTGGTCGGCCTTCTGTTGTCAACGATGATCTAGTACGGAAAGTTGATAAAAAAAATCCATGAGAGTAGACGTTTCACAATGACGATGCTTTAAAACGAATTTCCGCAAAATTTCACGTACTGTTTTATACGGAATTGTTACAGACCGCTTAGATTATCATAAGGTATGTTCCCCATGAGTGCCAAAAATGCTCACTAATTTTCACAAAACCAAGCGACTTGGCAGTGCATTGACATTTCTCACACAATACAGTGAAGAGCGAGAGGATTTTGTAAAATAAATTCTGACAGGTGATGAAACGCTGGTTCGTCATGTCACACCAGAATTGAAACAACATTCAATGGAGTGGAGACACACTAAATCTCCGAAAAGACAAAAACGATAATGCCCGCACAAAAAAATCATATGCACTGTGTTCTGGAATAGGAAAGGGGGTTTGCTTACTGAATTTTTTTTCCTGAGGTGCAACCGTCAATGCGGCACGATATTGTGGGACTTTAAGAAAATTATGGCTTGCAATTCAAAACAAATAGAGAGAAATGCTCACTAAAGGAATTGTGTTGCTCCATGACAATGCTCGGTCCCATACTGCTGGTATCACGCGAACGATGATTCGACTGTTTCGTTGGGTTCGATTACCTACCGTACAGCCCAGACTTGGCGCCGTCCGATTACCACTTGTTCCTGCACATGAAGCGCGTGCTAGGTGGCAAGTGCTTTGGATTCGACGATGAGGGAGGAAATGCCGTGGAGTCGTGGTTATCGTCAATGGCGGGAAGTTTCTATGAAGAAGGTATAGAAAAGCTAGTAACCCGCAACGACAAGTATTTGAATATCTGCGGAAACTATATAGAAAAATAGTTTAATATATACTTTTTCATGTAAATATAAAATTGGCTTGAAAAAAAATTTGTTTACTAGTTTCTTTTTTTCAAAATGGTACTTACTTTCCGAATACAACTCGTATATGTATGTGTGTGTATATATATATAGTTGTTATATATATATATGGAAGAACGGAAAAAAATATTTTAACCATTTAATTCTGATGTAGTAATAGTTGTGGAGATTAAGAAATCAATTTTTGCTTAAATTACTTAATTACGGTGAAGTCGCAGAAAATTATCAAAGTAAGTAAGCGTTTTAATATTGAAGCAACACCTAAAGTGGAAGGCAGAACGGCGCGTGTTGTATAGCAACAAGCAAAGCGAAAAGGGAGTGGCCACCTGCCAGAATCGATTTTTAGGCTCACGACGCATGCATGCAAGCGAATGCATACACACATAGTAAAAAGTAAATTGAATAAAATTATTAATATTTACTTGATCATGAAAGATAAATTATTAGAGAAACTATTATTTAAAATTAACCGAACTAAAATGTAAATAGCATTAATAATAAAGTGAAAAAAAATTCAGAATATGATAATAGAAAAATCCTTTCTCTAAATAAAATAACACTAAAATGTAATGATTAAAATAGTAAAAATTTCTAAAGAAACTTAAAAAGTTATTAAAGAAAAACTACGAAGATGAACAATTAAATCGTAGGAAAATGAAAGTCATGCAATAAACTACAAAGAAAAATGGAAACATTGGAAATAAAATAATAAAACTGTTGTCATAGACTGGACTGTGGTGGATTGTTATACATAGGATCCCAAACCTAATCCTTAACAATTTCTTTGTCATAAAATAAAAGGTTAAAAGACATTCATCTAAAGATATAGCCTACATATTTCAAGAACCGGACAAGAATTAAAATAAACATGTAGAAAAGAATTACTTTCTTCCTCAAAAAAAAAAAAAAAAAAAAAAAAAAAAAAAAAAAAAAAAAAAAAGAGAGAGAGAGAGAGAGAGAGAGAGAGAGAAACACGTAGCACACAAGAAAAGCATTTATTACAAATGTCTGACAAAAAATATTATTTCCCGCTCAAAAAGAAAGAAAATTAATAGTCGGTAATTCCATCCACATTCAAATGTTAGAATTAAAAAAATTATCCAGAAATAAATTAATATAGAGTACAAAACTAAATAATTATTAAGAAGTTCAAAAATTATTAATCTAAATAATTTGTTCTATTCAACATTCTTTTAAAGTTTTTATTTTTTAAATTTATTTTTAGAAAATGTACAGGAATGCCAAGCTTGAAAGCAAATTTTGGGAAAACTAAGTAAATTATAAATCATAACTAACTAACATGCAACTAATTTTTTTATTACGAAGAATGTAATTGCATAAAATATTTCGAAAAGTTGAAGTTGAAATACTGGTTTTACTATTCCAAAAATTACCCTATTCACAAGATAATTAAAACTTTTCTTTTTGTCATAACTTTTATAAAAAAATTATCTACAATATTTAATTTTATATCTAAGTACTCCGTTTCAAAATTATGATTATTAATTTGAATAAAATTCAAATATGAAGGATAAAAAGATAAATTAAGTTTAACTCTTGGGTTATAATTATTTTTAAAAGTTATAGAGTCATCTATGTGTCTAAACAAAATAAAAGTATTATTACTTATATAAGTTTGTTCATAGAAATGTAAATATGAATTAGTTAAATTATTACTACTGGACCACTTGTATATATTTGTATACAAGGAATTAACACTTCACAAATACCTCTTGAAGATCTTATTTTATAACAATATTTATTTTGAAATTTTAAACTACCTTCAGAGTTATATTTAAACAATTTTTTTTGTAATGAAATTAGAATCTCTTATATTCCTTCGTATTAAAGAAACAAGTTATTTTGAACAAAACCCTATGTTCCTTTCACCAAACATTTCTCTGAGATTGGAAATATGTTGATCAATAAATGTGAATATGTTTTGAAAATTTTTAAAGGAATGTATTAATGAATAAATTTTATAATTTTTTTTTAAAAAAATATTTGCAAAACTATAGACTAGTTAATTAAAAGTTATATAAATAGCAGTTTTTAGAATTTCATTCAAGAAATATGAAAAGGCTAATTTCTCCAAGTCAAAATGCTGAAAATATATCTTATTTTAAAAATCCTAAGCTGAAAAAAAAAAGATCTTATGAAAATTGTTTTTATATCCATACTTAATATGGACATAGTAGGGATCGTATTCAGCAATTTTAATGTATTCAGAGAAATTACAATTACATTACAAAACGAAATGACAACACATCGGAGTTTTTATTTACATTTCGTTGGTAAAATCCCGTTTTAGCCCACGTCTAGGCGATGGAAAACAAAAAGGGACTAAATCACGCCAAAATCATTTTGGGATTAAAGTAAGGTGTAACAGGGTTGCATTCAAAGGGTTGTCAATTTTGCGCATCTATTGCTCTTCTTAGTACCATTTTGTTTTTAATCGCCAAGGCGTGGACTAAAATAGGATTCAACAATTTTTTACTCATGTTCAATTTGAAGTTATAACAATGAAAAAAAAAAAGCTATTTTAATGAGGTTTTCAGGTAGAATATAAAAACATTTGCTCTGTCACATTCATAAATAAGTTACACAAATATATACTTAGTATTACAGACCATTCGAATCATTTTGCAACAATTGCATTAAACATAAATCATTAATGAAATTTTGATATTTTGACCTAAATTCAAATTCTGAATGTTGTCAGACACTTTAAGGGAAAATTATACTTGGATATTTAAATGCAATCATTCATATTTATCCTACTTGATTTATTTGAAAAACACGTACTGGATATTTTTATTGAATGTAACGTAATTATAAATTTAATATAGGAATGAACTAATGTTAATTATTTTATCATTTATTTCGAAATTAAAGATAATTATTTATGAACAAAAAATGAACAGTTAATACATTTAAATAACAAATAGCTATTATGTGCCAATTCGTCAGTAATGCTATAATTACTGGTGTACAATTTTTGTATATTGAATAAAAATATTTTTCTTATTAATGCATAACGGGTTTCTTGTTCATCGCCCCTTGACGGACCTCTGGGGCTGCTTTGCTACGATGTTTGATATGAAAGTCTCACCTTATGAGGTAAAAAAAATTCAAACAACTTAAGTGCAGCAAAAGAGATTGAGGAAAGAGAGGAATTAGAGGGGGTCGTAGGAACGCTATAGAGGTTTGAGCAACTGTTAGACCACGTATAAAGCGTGTTTACATGAATCGGGTCTTGCTTTCAGAGGTCTGTGGAGGATCTAGACACTATGTCGTCCTTTTTTATTGATATAATGACTTATACATCTTGTGTATAATAATCATCTCATTGTACATGACTTTAAGTCTCCTCATACTGTGTCACAAAACAGTTTTTTGTCTCTATGTTTTGAAGAATGCGAGTTTCAGTTTTTCCTTTTCTAATAAAATGTAAAGTTGGATGTATGTTTACAACTCTAATGAATTACTTTAATTTAAATTCGTTGGTGACCCTTCTGAAGAAAAATCAATAATTACTCCTGTATTAAAGGAACTACACAAGTCAAAGGTCTACTGCAGGAAATCTACAATTTAAGAAATTAATATTAATATCATTAGAATTATTTGTCAGGGCGAGTAAAGTTAACCACACCAACATTAATTTTTTGTTATTAATTATTCAAATATTGAATAAATTGATAAAAAATTTGTCTGATCATCATTAAATAATCATGTCTCTTATTATTATGGTAATACAATATACATTTTTTTAAAGAAAAATTGCATTTTGATACAAAATTTTCACATAAACATATACAGCTTTACTGTAAATTAATGTCATAAAAGGATTTAAGTACTTAATTTTTAAGAGTAGTTTTTTATTTAAAATGTAAAGATTCTCGTAAAATAAGTTGAATGCTTGTGCATATTTCATTAGGTTATTCTTCGAAGGAAAATTTTCCTTGCTAAAATTTTCATATTAGTTTTACTTATTCAATGATTTATCAAAACTATAAAATGATTCAATAAATGAAAAATTTAATTCAATTTTCTGTGGTAAAACATTCATAATCATCACTTGAAAAAAAAAAAAAAAGACCTTTTCAGTTTTAATGATAATAAGCTATTTTCAATGAAATACCTAGTTATATATGTAAGGTATTTTTTTTTCTCAAAAATTGATTCGAATATAACGAATATAAATTACAAATCATTACATCAATTTATGTTAGAAGCATAAGACGTACATAAAAAGAAAAATTCTTAAGAATTAGTTAGTTTACCTCTTCATAGATGTCGCCACTACAATTTAAAGTGAATTTGTTGTTACAATCTTCGTAAACGTTTCTAAATATTTGGAAGAGAGAATATTTCTAAAACTTTTTTATGAGAAATGCAAACAAAATTGAGTAAATATCTATAAGTTTTCTAATTTAGTAGGAATGTATTGTTTATTTTTTTTATTTTTAAATATAATACTGGACAATTGAATTATTTTATTTTAGATATGATATTTTTGCTTTAAATACTGCACATATGAATGAACATTACATTGATATTAAAACTATGTAATTAAATAAGTTGTACATGTTTTTTTATAATTTTATTTTCAATCCTAAATAAAATTTGTAATTTTTTTCCTTCTAAAAACATTTTTTTTTTGTTTAAAATATCTCATCATATTATGCTGCAAATACATAAAACCTTTTATTTTAAGATAAATGGGCTACGACTTCACCAAAGTCGTCGCAAGCTTGCAAAACGCGAATGTTAAATAGAGATATGTTAAACAAAAAAAAAAAAAATACCACACCAATAAGTGATATAATACTTTCAAGTTTCATGAAGATATTGTAAATATTCTTTATTATACAATGCTCTAAATTATAGATTATATTTACGAAAACAGCTTTCAATAATTCAGCAAAAGCATTCCCCCCCATATGTTTTCTTCACATAAACTCCAAAATTCGAGGTAATGCAAAGGCAAGTCTCGTTGTTTTTATTACACCACTTAGCAGAACCATTCTTTTGACATTTTGCGTATGGCCAACCGATGTTGGATGAACGAAATTGTATTTATAGTTCACAAAAAAAAAAAAAAAAAAATGAATAAAACCTGCTTCTTCAAGTTAAACCATTTTGTATCTCTCTCAATAGTCTAAATGAATTGTTGATCCAACTTGTACATGTTCAAGAATTTTTCTTATGAGTGTATCTAGCATCTCTTTTCCATATTTTTGAACGAAAGAAGCACGCACTCGCCATTTTCCAAGCATATAAATCCATTGTTGTGAACTATTCTGCTGCTAATGTTCTTATGCCGGACGAACAAACTTTTATCAATCTCAGCATTTTTATTGGGACAATCTATTTGCCTAATATTAAATCTTTGTAATAGGTGTAGGGAAGGCACCTCCCATACGTAATTGTTCCAAACAACTGTTGCACTTTTATATACTAACATACTGAGTTGTTTTTAATGGGCGTCCACTCTTCAGTTCAACAGTACATAAATCTTAAAGCAGTTTACGAACGGTATTCTGGAACCAACACGGAGGCTCTCCTTCTTCACTGTCCTTAAAAAGATAATATGGCATCCATATTATTGTTTGGTTAATTAAAGATCGTTAACGACATATTGTTTAAAAAGACGATGTTAAAAAATCAATGAGAAATCGGGAATGTTAGCAATATATTGATAATACTTTATAGAGTAAGAAAACCAATTATATATATATAACTATCATTATACTTGCTCCTTATAATACAAAAATAATTTGAAATTAGGCTAAAATGAGTTTATGTTTTGTTTTTCGAGTTCCCCATGTATTAAAATGAACTTGTTGAGGGCGCTCTGTCGTTGGCCTCCCAAGAGAGCTTAATCTTTTTCACCTTTAATTAAGTTTTTATCAAGGATGAATTTTCGTAGCATACAAATGATTTATGTATCAACGAGGGATCCTTTGTATGCTACAATATGAGAGCCACCTGCCTCCAGATAAAAATAAATTTTAGCTAAATTTAATTTTGAAAGAGAAACATTTCACGAAGTTGACGCAACGCTGCCAAAAAATTATTGCATTGATAAATGGTTCTGTAAGAATATGTACCATGTCAAATTAAGCGACCTTGTACTTATTTAAGAATGATTATTTATTGCAGAGATTGATTAGATTTAACATTCGACTTTTTTTTTGTTGAGAAATGTTCAATCAGTTACAAAAGCAATAAGAGGTATTAGATAATAAACTTGAAGAGATATTCTTATTCAGGAGCACTTATAAAAGATAAGGGGTGAATAGATATACTTAGAAAGAGTCTTTTCTCGATAGGAGGCAGCTATTTGGACTTAAAGAGAACAAATATAGAATAACAAAAGATAAAACAAGGTTTAAGCACCAGAGACACTATATGACAAGGATTAGATCATTTTTGTAGACAGATAAAATTCGATGTTAGTTGCAAGAAGAGAGAGTAATTTATTTCACTTAAAAAAATCTACGGAGAATGCGAAATAGTCAAAAAGGAATGGCAACGGAATTAGTCTTGATTAAGCACACAGTGAATCTGTGCAGATTTTTGCATTTGCTGTTAACATCGGCATTGTCACTTGGATTCGAAAGCATTTAAACTGGCCTTCCTTTCTTCGGAAGCTGGATCAAGAAAGATACATCTTGTCATTAACTAGAATTAAATTTAAAAATATAAAATATACCAGTTTTAATATTCCCCATTATGAAATAGGAGATTACAAGACTGAAATAGTCAATAGTTTCAAATACTTAGACACTGAATTGAACACAGTGAACGAGAGACATAACACCAGAGGTTCGCAACAGAGTCACATCTGCTAACATATATATTTTTTTGAATTACAAAAATATTTAAAATTTATTTTCATCAGCAGTAAAATCAAACTACTCATTTACACAACTTTGAACGTTTCCACATACACTGCTGAAACATGGGCAAGACTCAGAAAGATACAAGTAAAGAGACTTTTGCTATATTTGAAAGAAGAATTTTAAGAAGAAAATTTGGTGGAAATGAATGTAATAATTATTGTAGAAGAAGAACCTACTGGAAAATTTACAAACTATTTTAAGATCCACACATTATTTAAATTTATAGTAATACAGAGGATTAAATGGGCAGGAAATAAGAATGGATGACACAACCGAGCCATTAAAAAGATCTTCTTGGCTAAACCATTTGGTACCCGAATAGAAAGAGCCAAAGCTTGAATGGATTGACTGCCTGAAAAAAAAACATGAAAACCATTTAAGTGACAAATTGGAAAAGCTTAGCCATGAACAGGACTTCGTGGAATGGAATTCCGAGGGAGGCCAGGGTTTCTCCGGGGCTGTCGCGCCTGTGAAGAAGAAGCAGAATTAATTAGTTCTTTTGAAACAATAAATTAAATTACATTTTCTTTAAACACGATGATAATAGTGATATTTATTACGAATTTCCCATTTCTCCCCTTGTACAATTTATACATATTCTAAAGGAAATAAAACTTTTCACCATTTTTAAATGTGGTTAAAAATTTGTAATTGTGATTTATATGTATGAAAAATAAATCATTAAAGCTTCAAGGATATTAAAAAGTTTATTCAGGATGTTCATACACACGATTCGAACTAATCAAAAGAATTTTATTTCTTTCCTGGTCTTTATGGTAACAATTATCTAACTTGGTATTTATTTAATAGAGTAGGCAGAAGCTCCCTGCATGACTTTTTGTCAAGCTATTTTTTTTTTCGATAAACACGAATACATAATCTTCATTCCAAAATATATTTACATCACCTATTTAAAACTTAAACATGATTCTTATTATTACAAACGATAAATTAATCCTAAATTTCAAAGGTACTGGCAATAAAGTTTTTGTTCGTAATTATTTTGAGTTGTTTATTTTTATTCAAATCTCGTTCAAAAAACCTGAATACCATGTGTATCTCTCAAACGACCCCCTTCGCAAAAGAAAAAAAAATATCACTATGTTTTCCTATCTCGGAAACGTTTAGAACTTTTAGACGTTTGAAATTACTGTTGTGACGGCTGCCCATTCCGGGTTGCCTCTTGTGCCATAGCTAAACTCAATGTTTAAACACTAAGAATCAATAAGTCGACCAAAGAGACGTTAGAACAATAATTACACAATTTATTAACTGTTTGTTAATATAACAACAATTATAAATGCTCTCCCGGACAAGAGCCTTATTGTCTTAACTTAATCTACCAGTCATAATCTAACTGACTTTTACTACTAAGCCTTCCTTGACTTCAGACATACATTAACCAGCCGATAACTTATAGCAGTTCTCGGCTCCGACTTCAACTCCGACTCCGACTCTGGAACAATTGCTGAATACTGGAATAACTCAATCTCTATTTCTCGAACCATTCAACCTATCTATCGCAACTCTCAGTCTGAGTTTATATATTTCTTAACTCTCCCACTTCACTTCATTTCTACCTGCTTTCTATCTACATATTCACGTTTCATTTTTGGTAGGACAAAGGTTGTTTAGCAACAGCAACCAATCTTAATTAAAAGTCCTTAAGGTTAGTGAAGAGAAACCGCGAATAGCTCAATGTCACAATGTTATAAGTTCAGTTTATATAAAACTTAAGCATATATGTATCTAGGTGTTTTTTGGTTTATTGTTACACTGAACTTAAATATTAAAAATTCATTATAGCTTCTCAAAAGCAATAGGAATCGAAATTAAAATTTAAAAGGTTTGACAAAAGTACGATACAATCTATTGTCATTTCTCTGTAAACGTAACTAAAAATAATAATTAATAATAATAATAAAAAGGATTATTCGTTTCAAAATTGCTCTTAAGATTTTATTTTTCATAAATTTTTTTTCTTTTCATTCTTTTTGATTTACAACACATTAATGCAAGATTTCTTTATACATATATATATCTTTTATTCATATAATAGGGAAAATATTTTCCTTTGTTTGAGACAGGGAAGAAAACACTCCAAGATAATGCAAATATTACTTCTAGATATATTTGTAACACTTTAGATATTCTAAGTCTTTGAAAACTGTGTGCCTCCTCGATATTTCATTTTCTTTAATAAGGCTCTAGACACAATGTTTACGTAAATTTAATGTAAAATTTATTTTAATTTTGTAAAATGTAAATTTTTTAAAATTTTAATAGATATGCCTTTCTCGTATTAAAAGAAACATGTGCATTGAAATTAATTTTTTAAAATTAATTTCAACTAAGAATATTGTTAGGAATGAGACTAGGATTATTCATTGTAGTAATGTATACTGACAGTTTTTCTTTTTTTCTTACCATTAATTGAATATTACGTTCATTGAATCCCAGAAAATGGTCGCCATAACTTTTCTTACCTGTCTTCGCCTTCGTTGGAGCATACTCGCCGGAAGCAACCCATTGTTTTAATTATTTTGTTTGTTTCCTGCTCGTGATAATGAATTCAGATCTCATTTGCAGTGACAACTTAACGTAACAGCAATGAAAAACAACCCATGAATCAGTGTCAAATTTGTTTTGGTACTGTTTAACAGATGGAAGCTCACGATGGTAAGCCAAATTTTCCTTAGCACTACCATCTGTCTTCAAACACAGATGTACATTTTAAACTACTTATATATTATTCAATAGGAGTATTGCGTAGTGATGACATTTACTTTTAGAGTTCCTGTGCAATGCTTTTTACAGTAGACGGAGGTGGATAACTAATGTGACCTTTTGTAATATCTTCCCAGGAAGACAAAATATGTTTCTTTTTATACAGCAAATTCTATTAAAAGACTTAGATATGTGTATGTATAATTTGTAAGATTTCTTAATTGATTTTTAGAATTGTATTGAAAAATAACATTCCTTGTGTTTCTTGAAAATAAATGTGAAAAGAATTTAAAAAAAAAGTATTTTAAAAATTTTATAAACACGTGTTTCTCTGTCAGGGTGAGAAGTAACAAAAAAGGTATAACTAAAATTTATCAAATCCATCGAGAAATTACGATTAAAATATAATTTTAAATTAGTGAAATATATTTCTGTCATTCAAAAAGAATTATCTTTAGAGGTTACAAAGGATATAAAAGAAATAAAAAAAAAAAAAATTTAGAAATTTTTTTTATTGAAGACGAGCAAAGAGTTTTACTGATAAAATCTGCGACTACTGATAACATCACGAGTGCCATATTTCGACGGTTGTATGTACCATATGTATGTATATATATGTATATATATATATATGTATGTATGTATAGATAGATAGATATATGTGTAAGGATTTAACTTTAATTCAATAATTTCTCTTAGTAATAATTTAATTATAAATTATATCCCATTCTCTAATTCAACATCAAAGAGTTCATTCTTATTTCCTGATCTCCATTCCAATTATCCTTTTATTAATTAGTGGACGCTCTCATAAAACTGGTTAAATTCACGCTCCCACGATCATAAATCTGTCAAAATAATCCCTATTAAACTTCTTGTCTACTATGATATTTCCTCAGAATCCCTAATCCTGTACCACGTGTTATATGACGTTTATTTTGAAAGATCCCTGCTTATAACTTTGCACAACAAAATTTCTCTCTCTTATGCTCTCCTCTCTTCTCACCTCTGCTGTAATATTCATATGGTCTCCCGCTCCGGCCTTGGTGGCCGGAAGCCGGTCTAAGTCCATCAGTACGTAATGTTCCCTATTCTAGCATCAAAAAATATTCTTTTATGAAAAAAGGACTATACATTTCGGCCATGTATTCAGACTGTGTTATTAATTTTGAACTAATATAATAAATATCTTTCATATATATATATATATCGTTCTTCAAAAAGTCGTTTTCCAGCATTTTTCGTTGAAAAATTTTCTTATCACCGAAATGAAATTGAAGGTCAATTGGATACATATGGCATACAAACTGGAATGATTTCTTTTATCCTAAAATAACTCACTAGTGCTGTTTTAGGGGGGAAACAGGGATTGGCGCAGATATTATTGACACATGTGTATGTACTTATGAATTATTAAATGCGGAACAGGTCTTGTTTGGAAAATGGGTTAATCTACTCTGCGCAAGGGGGAAAAGGACGGATTAATCAATTTCGACCAGCTGCCACATTCTTTCTCATTCCTGGCTAATCTGTAACTGTGTAGGGTGCACGTATTTCAATTCAAGTGTATCGATTTCTTGCGTTCTGCACTTAAATTGACACTCTTGAATTTAATGCGTTCTACGCTTTATTTTCTGAGTTAAATTTTTTTGTGTTTTGTGAATTTTAAGAATGGCAAAACAAATCCGAACATTAGAAAAAAGGCTTCTCACCGTAGATGAGATGGAAAGGAATACCACTGAGAAAATGTTTTTAACATAGCTAAACGCTTAAGTATATTGCCTTCAACTTTGACTTCAATAATTTCGAAAAAGAGAGAAATTAGAGAGTAAGCTTATAAGTACGGAGCTTCTGCAAAAAAGAGGAAAACAAGCAAAATGTCTAATTACAATGAGTTGGAAAGAGTTCTCTTTACTTGGTATGAGCAGGCTCGTGCTTCAAATATTCCAGTGGATGAGAATATTTTTCGAGAAAAGACTCTCGAAATAGCTGTCATAAATGACATGGATATTTTTCCTACATCAAATGGGTGGATATATTTTTTAAAATTCGCCATGGTTCAGTATCCAGGAAATTATACGGCGAAAGTAATGCAGTACTGAATGCAGTTGGCTTGGAAATGCGGCTCGAAAAACTTCCGAATCTTCAAGATGGATATAAGGATTGTGACATCTATAATGCAGACGAGACAAGTCTGTTTTCTAAATGCTAGCCAGAGAGAACGTTAGCGTTTAAAGGAGAGTCTAGTCATGGTGGGAAATTTTCCAAAAAAAGACTTACAGTGCTACTCTGGATGAACAAAGATGGTTTTGATAAAAGAATACCCCTCGTATTAGTAAATCTTCTAGACTTCGATGGCTCAAGAATGTGAAGAAACTGCCAATAGCCTACCATTCAAATGCCAAAAGCATGGATGAAAAATGATATTTTTTTCAAAATTTTTTCTTCTTCGGGACTTTGATAGATCAGTCGGTACCCAAAAAAAGGAAAATAATTCTATTTATTGACAATTCTTCAACGCATTCACCAGAAACGTCGTCTTTGATACACATAAAAGTTATTTATTTCCATCTAATTGTACATCTGTCGTACAGCTTCTTGATTCCGGGATAATCAACTGTTTCAAGCAATTTTGCAGGAGAAAGCCAGTGAAAAGATTTTTATGTTTCATGGAATAAGCCAAAGAACCTTTTCTAAAAATAGACGTTCTACAGGATATTCATTTTGTACTTTCAGCATGGTATGAAGTAACCTCTTCAGCCATCCAGAATTGTTTCGTGAAATGCGGTTACGTGCGAAAAAATCACGAAGAATGCTCAACAGAAGGGCAAGAAAATAATGATGATAAGGCAGATGAAGAGTGGTTGCGTGTAGCAGAGGATGTGTCTGGTGAGAAACTTAGTGATTATATTTCCATTGATCAAAACGTTGCGACATGCAGCACCCAAAGCATAGAAGAAATATGTGATGATGCGAAAAATAAAAATAATGGCGAAGAAGCAGAGGATACTGTTCTGGCCGATGAGGCTGAGCCTACTCCAGTGCCAAGTCTATCTGAAGCAATTACGGCATTTGAAATAGTACGAACTTTTATATACGCACATGGAATTATAGAAAAGGACCCGAAAAATATTATAAATCTTAAGAATTTGCTGTTTAATTTTAAAAAATGAACGCAAAATGCAGCATAAAATAATTGATATTTTTAAATAAATGTCACTAAATTTTCTGCAACTTCGATTAATTGCTTTTATTGTTAGGTTCGAAACTAATTAATATTCATTAGTATGCTGTATACATTGGGTGTATTAATGCATAAATATTGTTTTCTTCGTGTTTTGACTTTAAAACCGCATTCATCGGGTTTTTTTTCACTCACCCCATGAAAAACGATGGATCGGGGTTCTGCTGTATATATATATATATATATATATATATATATATATATATATATACTGCTGGCCACACAAAATACAACACCCAGAAGGACCAGAGATATCACAGCGAAATTTACTTGGCAGATAACATGTTGTACAAAGATTAAACGATTAAAATTACAGCCTCTTGTGAAGTGAGGATGATGACATAATCAGTAGTTAGTGTAGCCGCCATTGTTGACTATAACCGCTGCCACACGCCTCGGCATAGAATCAAAGAGGCTTTGTATGTATCCTTGGGCTACAGCGGTCCATGAGGCTTCCATATATTGCCAAAGTTGATCTGGTGTAGAAGCGGGTGGTGTATCCCGGGCCAGTCATTGTGCAAGCTTGGACCACACATTTTCGATTGACGATAGATCGGGAGAACTAGCAGGCCATGAAGCAATTCAATCTGATGGGTAAAGAAGAACTCTTGAACATTGCGTGCAACGTGTGGTCACGCATTATCCTGTTGAAATATCGCTGATGGCAAGTGCTGAAGATATGGAAGGACTACGGGTTCCAACACCTCAGAGATGTAGCGCTGGCTGTTCAGTGTACCGGTAATACGTACTAGAAGGGTGTAGGAGGGAAATCCAATACCACCCCAAACCATGATACCGAGTACAGGATCAGTATGGTGATGCATAACGCAACAGTTCAGCAGCCTCTCACCATGGTGTCTCCAAACTCGAATCCGACCAGTGTGATGTTGCAGGCAGAAGCAGTATTCGTCAGTAAACACAATGTCGTTCCATTCCGCTGTCCACTCCACCGTTCATCTACCTATTGGCGGCGCAAACACCTGTGGTTTCGAGTCAAGGGTAAACGAAGCAATGGACCCCTTGAGGACATTCCACTCTGCTGCAAACGGCGTAGAATGGTACGAGCGGACACCGAATGACAGACTGAATCTGTTGTGCTACGGTTCGTGATGTGGCTGTGCGATCCATCACTGCCATGCGCACAATCTGCCTGTTATCACGGGCAGTGATGCAACGAGGTAGGTGCAATCGGCCCCGTCGGTCCGTCGTTCCCTCCTGCATCCAGCGATCACAGATCTGCATCACAGTTGCTTGGTTTCGTCCAACACGTTGACCGATTTCTCTGAAGGATAATCCGCAATCCCTATAGGCTACTATTCTTCCCCGGTCGAATTCAGAAACTTGGTCAAAAGACGCTCGATGTCTTACACGAGGCATAGGTAAACAGCTTACGCAAAAAAAAAAAAAAAAGCACGAAAAACAATTGTCGTACTTCAAATTGTCAAACTGTTCTCCCCTTATATAGCGCTTGCGAGTGGCGCTACAGTCGCCCGTAATGTGTGTCTGCACTGCAATGCTAATGATTTGCATAGCTCATCGTCGCAAACGCATGATATAAATTTCACATGGTTTGCATGCTTCCTTCAGGGTGTTGCATTTTGTGTGGCCAGCAGTGCATATATATATATATATATATACGTGTGTGTGTGTACTCGTATGTATATATATAAACACACCACAGTCACTAAATATAATGCAAGGATAATTGACACATGGTGCGCGAGGTAAAGTTATTAATGAGTAATAGCTCAAACTCGAGTTTTAATATAAAATTGATGCTTGACACTGAACTTTTTCGATTTTTTGACACATATTAATGCACATTTATATTAAAAATGTTTTTAATTTGTGTTAAAATGTTTAAATGTTATGTTAAAAATGTTTAATTTTACATAAAATGTTTAAGAAAATATATGACTATTTTCTTTGGTTTTGTCGACCAGGTTTGAAGAACACAAGGGGCTCGGGTCTTAAATACACACAATATTATTAGTATTTTCTTTTTGTTAGTTTTCGGGAATTAACCACCAAATACAGATGATGAAGGTTAGGATAAGTCTGAAATCTTGTTTGTAAAGTAAAACTTTATTTTATAGAGAAAGAACTGCATATGTCAGCCTGTTAATAAGATACACGTGTGAGTTTTATTTCAAAATTTATCAGAAAGATGTTTGATATGCATTTTGTGAGTGAGTCTTTTATCTTGGATGAACCCATTGTATTTTGTTTTCTGAATTTTTTCAATGCAGTCTTCAAAAAGATACAAACTGTTAAGTAAAAGTAATTGTTTTTGTTTTGTCAACTCTATCAACCATACTCTTTTTGGGGAACCAATATTTGAGTAACTAAAGGAAGAACAACTTAGATGTAGATGCTCATTGTAAATGAAAAATACATAGAGGAAATAGGTTTTTAACATATTTGAATGTAAATAATAAAAAAAAAAAAAATGAAATTTTTTCTTAAACAATTTATTGAGTACTGACACTGAATTATATTTCTAATACGAAGATACTTTTCAGACCTCTTCTGGACAGCAACAAGACATAACTTTAAAGTGACTTCTGTAAAGTAGAGAATATTCTATGTCATGTAATTATTAAGTGAACCTAACATATAAAGGTTCCCTCACGCGTCTACCGGCCATTTTGATTTCGTGGACGTAACGTTAATCCTATGGAATTTCTACTACTGTAATCAAATCTACTCTATTTTATCTGCTTGAATACAAAATAAGTGCATCCGACAGAGCAAAAAGTAATGAAGAATTCTGTGGAATTGGATTTCCCTCCCGATTTTTAAAAATATTTAAAAATATTTTTTGAAGATCAGAAAATCCAACCCATGAATAAATAGTTAAAATAAGGGTAAAAGTATTTTCACACATTCATGAAATCAAAATTCCGATAGGCGAGAGATTAAGGCTCCCGTCTATCGACCATTTTGACTTCGTGGATAAAATGTTAATCCAATGAAATTCCTACTTTTGCTCTCAAATCTTTACTATTTGTCCATTTGAATGCAATAAAGTGCATCTGGAAGTGCAAAAAACAATCAAGGCTTCCGGTGATTTACTTTATTCTTCGATTTTAAAATTTATTTTTACTCCTATTTTAATGGGTAAAAATAAATTTTGTGGAAAAAAATGTGTTTTTTTTTTGGAATTTATAAATATTTAATAATATTTTTTAAAGTAATTCTGCTGAAGCCTTCGTTATTTTTTGCTCTTTCAAATGCACTTTATTATATTCAGATAGATTAAATAGCAAATATTTGAGAGCAAATTAGGAATTCCATAGGATTAACATTACGTCCACGAAATCACCGGTTGACGGGAGCTTAAGTAGAAAGCTGGTATAATCGTTCCTGCCTGCTTTCGCCGATAATAAGCTTTATTTTTAAAAATGTATTACAAAAATGAAAAAATGACAATGTTCTGCTACAATTCTTATTGAATTGAAATTAAAATTACATAAATTTTTTTACCTTATTGACTGATGAACTATCTTTATTTATATGCAATCAGAAAACTGAGAAATAACTGAAATCAGAGCCAAATTATTCTACTGTAGGAAGTTCAAAAATTGCTGTTTTTGTCTACACAGCTCCAAGTTATTTCTTTTTTTTACAAACCCTTTATTACCTTGAACTATGTATCAGTATAGCACAAATCTTTTCATTAATTTTTCATTCACTTCCCTGGAAGTAGAAAGCTAGAACCTTGAAACTTTGTACACAAGCTCAGTTTGGATGGCAATACTACACTCAGTTATAAAACTACAAATAAGACTTTTTTTAAGTGGCTAAATTATTTTTTGAAAATAAAAACCAAAAAAGTAGAAAATTATATATATATATATATA